>BQNB010082162.1:0-17587 GCA_026074375.1 Tanacetum coccineum | reverse complement strand
ACTCGGTACTGATAAACATAACTGATGACTAGATCTCATGCCCGATGGTAGTGTTGGTGATGGATGATCCGAAGATGAATGACCAGATGAAGAATCAGATAAGGCATTTGAAGAAGAATCTGATGGCGTCTCTGATGATGAATCTGATGGTGAATCTCTCGATGAATCATTGGAAGTGAAGTAATCTAATAAAGAGCAGTTAACTGAGTGTCTCACATCCAGACAGTGTGTAGGTAGCGACCTAACCCACTTCCTCGTAGTCATCATGTGTACTGGACCATTAGGATGGTAGATGTACGGTCGACCATAAGGAATAGGTTATCCGGATAAACCATGGTAACTTGTCTACGATTAAAAAACCCATGTTGGTATATTGTTCTACGTTGAAAAACCCCACCGAAATTTTGGTGCAGAGTCAGAATCTGGACCAAAGTAGGGGTGGTTTTTGTTGGTGCTACCTCCAGGTTTGGTAATTCTCATGGGGAGGTGGGTGATTGGTGGGTGTATCAGTGGTGTTTTCATTCGGGTCAGATTGAGGTTTTTAGGTGTTGGGTGGTGCATGGAATGAATGAATAGAGTTGATGGATTTAATGTAAGTGTTATTTTTGTAGTAGGAGGGAAAGTAGGGTGGTTAATTCGGGAGATTGTTTGGGGGGGGAATTTATTTGGGTGGTTTGGTTAAAGATTGAAGATTAATAAAACATATGAAAGATGGAAGGGGACCTCTTAAAAGGGGGACAAAGGTGGGGGGGAATTCTTCAATTAAGATGGGGAAGAAAATACAGATGATTTCATAAGCAGATTAATTGTAAATAATTAGGAAGATTAGTTGTTTCCTAACTACTTATTCCCTTTGTAAAAAAAAATACCTAAAGATCTTTCTCAGTATATTAAAAAAGAGATAATAGGGTCGTATAGGTTTTTTTTTTTTAGTGTGTCAAGATGTTTTAAAAAACACACAGAAAAAAGGAAAAAGTTATCGTGTGTTGGGTTCTAGGGCGTTTCAAAGGTCCTTCTAAGTGAGAAACGGGCCTAGGTTTTTTGTGGGTTTTTCAGGCCTCAAAAGGATTCTTTTGATTCCTTGTTATAGGTTTAGATAAATACACGGTTTTCTAGGAATTGTTTTTTTTCATCTTAGAATTAGTAGGGGCTGGTTAGGGGGAACGTTTTGGTTTTATTAATGGGGATGAAAAAAAAAACACCTTGATTGAATATTAAAATTGGTTCTTATGTTAATTCTGCTATACCATATTTTCTTGTTTCAATGTTTATTTGGATTCCATTCCCTAGGATTTTAAAAGTTTTTTAAAAACAAAAAACCGATGGCTTACAAAAAAACGATTCTTTATGAATGGACCAGGGATGGAAAGAAGGAAAATCAGGATTTAAAAGGCATCTGAAGAAGAATCTGATGGCGTCTCTGATGATGGGGGAATCTGATGGGTTTGAATCTTCTCGATGGGGGAAAATCATCGAAAAGTGAAAGTAATCTGATTGGGAAGGGGGGAAGTAGTCCAAAACTGAGTAGGGTCTCAAAAGCAGACGGTGTGTAGGGTAAGGGGGGTTACTGGTCGACCAAAAGGATTAGGGCTTATCCTGGTAATCACGAATGGTAACTTCGGTCTACGCGAAAAAAAAAAACACCGAATGTGCGAGTAGAAATCTTTTGGACTAAGGAGTAAGGTGTGCAACCTCAACATGGGGTTTGGGGTTACTTCTCATTGTAATGTAGGGTGGGATGGTTTGGGGTTTTTTGTTTTGTATCAGAGTGTTGTTTCATCGTCAGTATGGAGTTAGGTGTAAGATTGAAATGGTGATATGTAAGTGTTTTGTTAGGAGGAAGTAGGGGGTGGTATCGTTGGAATTGTAAAATAGGTGAGATGTTTGAGGATGGTAGGTATATTAGTTTTGGTAACCAATGAGGTGTCGTCAAGAGATGACAGGTGGGGATCGGATTAGTGGTGGTTAGTGGACTGGCAACAAGTGGGTTAGGGATTTCTACAAAATCCAAAGAAAAAAAAACTTCGTTTCAGGGAAAGGTATGTTTTCCCCAAAAACCCCACCTCTCCCTTCATAAAGGAAATCTTAAAAGGAAATTCAAAATTAAGTAGGGGGATTGGCCATTATATAAAATACCTGCAACAAGCAAAAGTTTTTATATAAAAATTTTACTTTATATCTCAAAAAACCGTTTGTGCCCTTATGGGCAGGAAAAAAAAATAAAAATGTAATATAATATACCCATCGGGGAATGGCAGTGCCGGCGGAAATGGAATTGCAAATATTTAAGTCTATTAGTTAATATTAGGTTATACTGGTATTTTAATTATATATTTTTAACATATTTACATATTACGTTATAAAAGTTTAAGATTTTACCGTAAAAATCCAAACCCACACATTTTAATCATGTAAGGGATCCACCATTACTGGTTATAGGGGGTGACCAGTGAACCTAGTTTATACTACTGGTTTCCTCCTATAACCTTGGCTCTGATTTACCCAATACTTTGTCAACCCAAACCCCCAAAATATAGGGTCCATCCGTCAGAATTAAGCGGGTCCGGGGGGGGCGTGAACGTTCATGGAAAATATTTTTTTCTCAAAAGTACTCAAATCGTATATAGAACGGACCTCTAAGGGTTTTACGTTTTTTGAAATATAAAAACCCAACTGTTTATGCATTAAATTAAAAATATTAATAAGTTTTTAACATCGGATTCATTCCAAAAATGATTTAAAGAACTGTTTTTATTAAATTTTGCGGGAAAGCTTTTAAAACGGAGTTTTTGATAAACGGTATTTAAAATCATAGATAAAATTTTTAGCAAAAGGGACTTCACCCCATAATTCAAGCATAATGGAAAACAATCCCAAAAACTAAAAAGCCACCTGAGAAAAAAACATGCTTAAAAAACGGGTTTCAAAACATTATATAATAAAAAGTTGGTTTAATTTCATAGGTTTTTGGTTCAAATATTTATCAAGTTGGGGACCACAAGATTTTAAAACGTTTTGTTGGACAAGAAGTTTATAGGGAGGGATTACAAACTTCACCATAAAAGGCATTTCGTTGCACCAAGACTCATGGGGGAAAAACCGAGGGGGCTAATAATGGTATGGGTTTAGGGGCATGTTTACCGGCTTCTTTAGTTTTCCATGGGCCCGTTACAGGTTGTCTCGGGACCATAAGGGAAAATCCAATCCCTTACTACCTTTTCGGACAAATGATATAAACATTCCGTTTGGATGTACAGTCCGGTTCAAAAGTACCTGGGTACCAGTGTAAAAGAAGAAAAAATCCACCCCAAACCCGGATGGGGGATTATTTTGTGCTTCCCCCCAATAGGATTCTATTTAATTTCACCTCGCGCTTCACGTAAACCAGGTCAGGTCGGGTTTTTTAAAAGGTAAATTAACCAATTCATGATAATTTCCGGGGGGGCAATTAGTGGGTCTAAAACGCTGACGTTAGGGGCAAAACACACGTTAACGATGGGAAATTTTCTTTCCACGGCAAAAGTTCTTTTTTTGGTCCAGTTTTTTTAAAAGCAAAAAAAGCAATGTTTCTCAACCCCCAAACGTAGGGGGATTAAAAAAAATTATTTATGTTCAAAAAAAAACAAGTAAAAGTAATGTGGGGGCTATTTTTGAACTCACCCTAAAGCTCAAAAATTTAGTGGAACCAAAATAAATTTCAACGGTAGTTAATAATCCCACGGGATTATCGAACGGGGACCACCCCTCTAACCGCGGACCTAAAATTAAAAAAAGGACGCGGCTTTTTAGAAACGAGGGGAAAAAGGGAAAACAGGTGAAAAAAAAAAATAATACGAAAAACCTATGTGGGGCTATGAACTCACCTTAAGCAAATAGTGAACAAATAATTCAACGGAGATAAAAACGATATCGAACGACTCTAACCACGACCTAATTAAAAGACGCGCTTTAGAAACGACAAAAAAATACGAAACATCGAATAAGACACTCAACGAAATAGACATCCATAAGTGTTTGTGCTTTTATTTATATAGTAATACGTGATTTTAAGAAAGTATACGATTTATAGTTACGTTACGATCTAATTTTGGAAAGTTACTATTTTTAGAAAGTTTCTATTTTAGGAAAGTTTTAAGTTTCGGGATGTTAATACCGTCCCCTAATATACGATGATTCCATTTTCCCTACACACATTAGTGAAACCTAAACGCCACCTTCTAAGTCGTCTCACTAACAAATACCAAAAGTTTCCATTTTTAAAAGTTTCCCGTTTTAGAAATCCGACATTAAGTTAGTGACATTTTTAAAAGTTCCTACTTAATATACTAACGTTATTACTTGTTTCGCCAACATTTTAAAGGCTCAAAACATCCCGAAAGTGTCCGAAAAGCCATTTTCCTATTCCAATCAGCACCCCTTTTTAACTATTTTTGCCAAAAACATTTCAAGTTTCATTTCTCCATAACTCGGCCGTTTTAAGTCCGTTTTTAGTGTTCGAGATATGAAAACTTATTTATTCGAAACAAGCTATCCAAAAACTACCTTCTCGGCTATTGAAACATTTTTAAGGGTCTGAAAACCTTAAAACAAATTCAGATCAGCAAGCACTATTTTCGCAAACGCCTCCAAAAACACAACCAAACTTCACAATAGTGCCTAATCTAACCTAAACCCATTCACTACTAAACCAATCCAACAAAATCCACTCTTAATCTATCCTAATCCCTTCACCATCTTTGTTGCAACACATAAGAACACTCGATCTCGCCAAGGCTACAACATAAGTGCATACAAATACCAACATCTTTATTATTTATAAAAACTTACTTTATAAGCTTTGAAAATCATAACACAAACATATAGATGTATAGATCTTGAACATATATGCAAGAACATAAGAAATCAAAGAAAAGAGTTAGGGTTTACTCACAAAGATGAAGAACAAGATGGAAACAAAAGATCTTGAAAGAAGAATAGTAAATCTTGAAAACCCAAGTATAAAACTAAACCTTAACTTATAAACCCTTGAAATAAACCTTTAATCAAATGAAACCCTTCTTGGAAACACCTTGGATCTTGATAAAATGAAGTTGAGGATGTGTGAATCTTGATAGAAATCAAAAGTATGAATTGTGTTTGTTATCGAGACCAAGAGAAAGAAAAAGAGAGGAGAGGATAATTTTGCCTAATAAAATGAATCAAGTGAGATGTATGTGTTTATAAGTGGGTATTTATAGGACAAGGTCTATGGTTTATGGTTACATGTGACTTAAGCACACCAAAGGGTGTGTGGTTTGTGTGTTCGGCCGAGCAAAGGGGCAAGGGGGAAAGACCAAGCCAATTTGGCTAACCATGGCTCATTACTTTGGCTCCAAGGTGAAATGCTATTGGTTGATTTTTACTAGTGCTCAAGGGGTCCAAGTTTTGTAAGGATGTGTTGGTGCATGGCAAGGTTAAGACAAAGGGTCACTATATCTTCTTGTGCATGTGAGTAATATTTGAATTTCAAAATTTGTTTTCTTTTCCCTTTGTTTGATTGTACCAAATTTTGGAGGGTAAGGGAGGACATGAAATTTTGAATTTTTATACTAGGAGTCTTATATGATGTTATCTTAAGTTTACATGCAAAGGTGATATGTTTTTGGGTTTTTGTTTGATCAAAAACGCTAAAAACGTAAATTCACGCCAAAAATAATAAAATTGAAAACGTAACTATTCGTAAACCACGAAGTGACATAAATTGACTTTATTAATTATAATTCACGTATAAGCTCAATCCGACGTCGAAACACTTTCAATAACGATTTTTAGTTATTATGCGGGACAACTTCCCGGATTAACGTCAAATTAACACGTAACTTATAAAAGTTAAAATAATGAAGGGAATCGGTAAAAATATTGACCTGAAATTTACGGGGTGTCACACATAAAAGCTACCTCAGTAAAGAAGCATCAAAAAAGGCCCTCGCAGAATCATATAAGACGGTCACAACAGAAGAAGTTCAAAAGTCACAACAATTTGTTTCTCTCAACCAACAGAGCCAATTAGCAAAATTAAATGCAGTCAACAAAATGAAGAGCATTTCAACCACAAGAGAAAGAGAAGAAATGAGAAGACCAACAGATGAAAAGTTCCAAAGGCTATTGGATAGTCTTATTAATTACAGTGAAATACATACAACTAAGCTTTTCTACCCTAAGAAAAGAAGAGGAATTGGACCAAAGGCGATATTCTTCCCAGAAGCATCACCAAAGGACATCCATGACTACTTCATTCATGGACTAATAGATACATTATACATCAACAACAACAACCTCAAAGAATTACAAGAATTTCCATTAAGAATACAAAGCATTATGAAAAGTTATAAAGAAGTCTTTTCAAGAGAACGAGAATTATTCCTAAGAATGCACTCCAGTTACCCAATTTTCGACAAAGAGCAGAAACTCCTAGTACCATCAATTACTGTAGCATAACTCGGAGTTAGCAATAAAAAATATCCAGATAAAGACGACAAGATAGAGCGTATAATACTGACGATGGATGACTTAGCATTTTATCTCGCGAAAGTACTCACATCATCATCTAAAATAGGAACATGATCAGGCCAGACAGACAAAATCAAGATTAATTATTATTTGAAGAATTTACTAATCTACTTAAATTTTCAAGAAAAAAATTGATGAAGCCCAACTCAAGGTACTATCTGATTTTGAAGAACAGTTTGAAACATTCTCAGGTTTATTAGCGCCATTGCCAGAAGATCTCAAGCAACGACTATGTGGATACGTATCAAGAACTCCAAATCACCATTGTCAATACTGTTTAGAAGGAACCAGCGCGTCACCAATAATGGAAGACTAACAAACAAAAAAGATGAAGATAAAAAAGAAAGATCAAGAACCAAGAATCATTAATGTCACGCGTCTACAATTAACAACGTCCCTTTTTAGGGTGGGAAGGTGTGTAGTTTGTATTTTAACAATAATGTAATTTTAGTGTGTCGTAAGCAGTGACGTATATAGCAATAATGTAAGGCTTGTCGGCCAGTAGGTCAATAATGTAAAGTAACGTAAGCAGTGATGTAAGTAGAAAATAATGTAGTGACCCGTGTCGGTCATCTAGTAGGTTCTCTACTGTAGATGCCACTATTGAATCTACTTTATTGTACTATAAATAGAGGCCTCGCCTCATAATCAAAGTGTGCTAATTTTAAGTTGAGTTAAATTATCTCCAAAAGGTTGATTTGTATTCAATCCTTTTTTCTGTTGAAACTTTTTTAAGTTTCTGAATAGCAGACCCCTATCCTCCGTACTAACTATTCATTACCATCACAATATCAATTAGATTCATTCAACGTATCAATTCATAGAATTAGTATCATTCATTACGTCCCCTACTAGAATTAAAAACACCATTAATCACCAACGACCCCTACATTCTTTAATTCCAATTCCAATTCATTTCAAAGCAAGTATGCATCCATCGATCAATATAAATCACATGGGTATTATTCGCAACGGTTATGTCTGATTTTTTTTAATTTTTTCTTTCATAAAAATCCTAAAAAATCGGACATAACCGATGCGAATAATACCCATGTGATTTATATTGATCGATGGATGCATACTTGCTTCAAAATGAATTGAAATTGGTATTAAAGAACTGTAAGGGTCGTTGGTGATTAATGGTGTTTTTAATTCTAGTAGGGGACGTAATGAATGTTATTAATTCTATGAATTGATACATTGAATGATTCTAATTGATATTGTGATGGTAATGGATAGTTAGTATGCATTCAACGATTAATATAAATCAAATGGGTATTATCCGCATCGGTTATGTCTGATTTTTTATCATTTCTGCTTTCGTAAAAATCCTGGTATCAGAGCTGCATCAACGATCATCAGAGCCATCAAGAATTAAGAAAAAGGAGTCGGAGTATTACAGAATCATTTAATCATTCATCTGGAACAAAGGTATAACTTATAACTTTAGCTCGTTTGATTATTTAATAATTAGTATGACAAATTCACCAACGTAAAAAGAAGAAGATATTTCTATTATTTGTAATAATGAAGATGAATCAGGTTTTATGCCAGATACTATGATAAATAGAACAACTATTAGAAGACCAAATTTTACACTATCTGAAAAGCATAATTTTGATTATAGAAGAAAGCTTATAGATATATTTTCACGCAAGAATATAATTTATTTTGGAAAAATTATTGGAGAAGAACCAGTTCCTATTGAACAAACTAAAGGTGATATTATTATACCAATAATTAATAGGAAACAAATAAGTGATCAAATTAAACAAATGAACAAAAAAGATAGAAGCAAAATAGCATATATACATATATCGACTATACAAGTAATATTAAAAAGTACATTCATGAGATGTAACACACCTATTGAACTAGAATTAAGAGATGATAGAATTATTAATAAAGAAGAAGGTATTATTGCTAGAGGTAAAAAAACTTAGCCGAAGGTAAAATAAAATTTGATGTTAACATACAAATGGGATTAAGTTTAAAAGATAAAGATCTAAATAACAGTATTACTATTAAATATGAGTTATTAAGAAGAACATTTATGAATAAAGGAAATCACTCCTTTACAGTAACATACCAAATAAACTATGCTCTTACTAACTCACATCACAATATTACTTTTAAAAATGATGATAGAATTCATGTTGATAAACTTTTTAAACCACTACTAAAAATTAAAAATTCACCTTTGTACACTATATTACATGCTACATGTTTATAACACACACTAGAAGCAGGTTATGTCACTTGCTTTATCTTTGACAATTTTACACTTATACATGCTACATTTTTTCTCAAGTTATAACATTGATGTCGTATACATCTCGTGCACTTATTTGCTTATGACACTGTCAAGAAATGTTTGGCTCCTAAAGATGGAGAAAAGCCAAAACCACGTATACCCGAGTCTCTTATCGCGGGTGTTGTGAGTGGAATTAGTTCCACCATATGCACCTACCCTCTTGAGTTACTAAAAACCCGGTTGAAAATGGCTTTTAAATGGGTCAAAAAGGTTGATGTGCACTTAGGTTGAGATGTTAAATTGGTGGCTGACAGGTTATAAAGAGGGTCACAACAGGTAATTTTGTTTACCAAGCGCTTTTCTAATGAGACATACGATTCGTCAATCACTCCCCTTCAATCTTTAATCCTTTTATAGCACATGTAATGTCGCTGGATATTTCAAAACACGATATTTTGTTTACATGGGTTATAATGTGGGTCGTTATTGGCCGACACGGGTTATAAATTGGGTTAAAACAAGTAATTTTGCCTACCAAACGCGTTTTAAGTGAGACTTCTGATTCGTCAATCAATCCCTTTTAATCTTTTATCCATTTACAACACATGTAACGCCACTGGATTTTTTACGTATCATTTTATTATTTGTCTAAATTGCATAGACTAAAACTCCTTAGTAACTTCCCGCGCTAAAGTTTTATTGAACTCTTCATTTGATAAGAAATATGATCCATTTTTGAAATATACGAGTTAAAATGAATTTTAATTTTCCATTTAGGGTAAACTGTTTTCTTATTTTGCAGATGGACTTTGGAATATTAGCAGTGTACCTGGAGTAACATGTAATTTGTATCGTAATTTAGCATTAATATTTTCTATTCATACATGTAACATGTAATTTATTTACATAATATCAAAAATCGATCTCTTATATAAACATTGTCAAGAGTTTCTTATGGTCCCGTGAATTTCACGGGTCAATAAATTAGTTACTATTAAATATGAGTTATTAAGAAGAACATTTATGAATAAAGGAAATCACCCCTTAACAGTAACATAACTAATAAACTATGCTCTTACTAACTCACATCACAGTATTACTTTTAAAAATGATGACAGAATTCATGTTGATAAACTTTTTGAACCACTACTAAAGATTGAAATACCGAATTTATTTTTGAAAATTAAATATATTGAAGGAAATAGAAGATCAATATTTGATATACCATCAGTATGGATAGCAAAAATTGAAAAGCTAATTTCAGTAACAAGAGGAGAACCCTCTAAGTCTTAAAGTGATAATGAAGAATTAGAAAGCATTACAAAAATAAAAGAAATGATACGATCTATAAGTCTAAGAATATGAGTAAAGCACTTAAAGATGATCTAAATCTATCGCTACGAATTATTAATGCAGACACATCAGTCTATCAGTTAGAATATATTAATCTAAATCATTACAATAAAGAAGAACTTAAACAATTATATACAACCATAACTAATAAAATTAATAGAAACTATAATAAAGGACTCAATTATTACAATAATATAAATAGAAAAAGATTTCAAAAGAAAATAAGGGAACAACAAATCTATATAGATTTACAAGAAAACAAAACAATTTGTGATATTTCAAAAGAATACTATATAGAATATATACTAAAAGCTTTTTCGAACCCACAAATAAAAATTGAAGACAATAAAGATGTCACAACATCTGAACCATTTTTACCATTTAATCAAACAATATTTAAAATATCTCAAAATCTACCAAACATAACATCATATGGTATTAGTATAATAGAAAATGATAATGCTCTTAGTGAAAAAGTAAATATATTAAATTCAACACTCAACAATATAATTGAAATATTAAGTTTTTTGGCATTAAAACAATTACCTGAATTATCGACATCAACACAAGAAAATTAGATGATATAAATAAAAAGAACATTTATGAATAAAGGAAATCACCCTTTTACAATAACATACCAGATAAACTATGCTCTTACTAACTCACATCACAATATTACTTTTAAAAATGATGATAGAATTCATGTTGATAAAATTTTTGAACCACTACTAAAAATTGAAATACCAAATTTATTTTTGAAAAATAAATATGTTGAAGGAAATAGAATATCAATATCCATCAGTATGGATACCAAAAATTTAAAAACTAATTTCAGTAACAAGAGGAGAACCCTCTAATACTCAAAGTGATAATGAAGAATTAGAAAGCATTAAAGAAATGAAAGAAATGATACGATATATAAGTCTAAGAATATGAGTAAAACACTTAAAGATGATCTAAATCTACCATTACGAATTATTAATGCAAACACATCAGTCTATCTAAATCATTACAATAAAGAAGAACTTGAACATTTATATACAGCCATAACTAATAAAATTAATAGCAACTATAATAAAGGACTCAATTATTACAATAATATAAATAGAAAAAGATTCCAAAAGAAAATACGAGAACAACAAATCTATATTGATTTACAAGAAAACAAAACAATTTGTGATATTTCAAAAGAATAATATATAGAATATATACTAAAAGCTTTTTTGAACCCACAAATAAAAATTAAAGACAATAAAGATGTCACAACATCTGAACTATTTTTACCATTTAATCTAACAATATTTAAAATACCTCAAAATCTGCCAAACGAAACGTCATATGGTATTAGTATAATAGAAAAGGATAATGCTCTTGGTGAAAAAGTGAATATATTAAATTCAACACTCAACAATATAATTGAAATATTAAGTTTTTTGGTATTAAGACATTTACCTGAATTATCGACATCAACACAAGAAAAATTAGATGATATAAATAAAAAGAACATTTATGAATAAAGGAAATCACCCCTTTACAGTAACATACCAAATAAACTATGCTCTTACTAACTCACATCACAGTATTACTTTTAAAAATGATGATAGAATTCATGTTGATAAACTTTTTGAACCACTACTTAAAATTGAAACACCAAAATTATTTTCGAAAAATAAATATATTGAAGGAAATAGAAGATCAATATCTGATATACCATCAGTATGGATACCACAAATTGAAAAACCAATTTCAGTAACAAGAGGAGAACCCTCTAATATTCAAAGTGATAATGAAGAGTTAGAAAGCATTAAAGAAATGAAAGAAATGATACGATCTATTAGCCTAAGAATATGAGTTTATATTCTAACAATCTCTCAAAAGAAATAAGACGTCTTCAAGATTCTATTTCAAGAAACAAAGAACAAAAGGCTTGTTTGGCAAGAGCTATTTTAGAGCTTTTTAAGAGTTATTAGCTTTTTATGTTAAAAATAATCTTTTTTAAATTTAATAGCTCGGTTTGGATAGAAAGGCTACAAGCTTTTAATTTTAATAAACAGCTAAAAAATATACAGCTCCAAAATAGAGCGTTCTAAACATTGGAGAGCTGTTAAAAAATTAAATTACCCATATACCCTCTAACCCTATATAAAAATCACGTAGAAGCCATCTTCCCCACAACCCTAATTTGCTCTCTTCAACAACTGAAAAAAAATAGATCATGAAAACTAATTCCAGGTACGTCGTCAGCTATATAATAGCATACCAATTTGTATCGTGTATATATACCTAATTTCTTGTTTATAATAGCAGCCATTATTGTTGTGTATGTACATCATTCTCAATAGTTAATTAAAAATACTATTATACATGGTACTGGATAATTAATGATTATACAAAGCACTACCTGCACGATGCTTGGACTTAGGACAATGTTAGAACCTTTATAAAAGGAATGGCTAATGAGCATCTTATAAAACAAAACTTGCCAGTGTATAAGGGTTAATAGTACTAATGCTTATGTTAATGGTTTGTAGAATAATGGTTTAGTGCACATGTTTATCATTTTCATAATATTTTCTTTATGTTATGACTAATGCTTCTATCTCTTGATTTCCTATTATGAGAATGTGAACTGTAGTTTATCCTTTGTTCTTGATTTCATTTGATTAGTTATAGGTTTTCTATTGTTTCTTTAGTTGACCCATTATTCTAATATGAACTATAGTGTGTGCATTGGTCATGATCTCATTTGATTAGTTATAAGTTTTAGTTTGGGTGTATTGTTTTCTCTATCATGTATCGATATAAAGCGTTGAATAAATTTTTAGATGGCTCCAAGTGATAAAAAAGCGAAAAAGGACAAATGGTCAGAAGAGCAAACACTAGCCTTGTGTGATTTCTTAAACAAATATATAAACGAACATGGTCGAAATGCCCGGTTCATCTGGGTCGAGCTTCAACCAAAATTTGCAACACTTTATAACCGCACGTTCGCTAGTGAAAAAGCTTTAAAGAATAAGTTTGACGGAATGAAAAGAGACAACAATCTTTGGAAGTCGCTAAACAATGGCGAAACGGGTCTAGGATGGAATGCAAGTGCACAAAAACTTGATTGTGCAGATGAGTGGTGGAAAATGAAAATTAAGGTAAGATAACAATAGTCCTTTTAGAACCTAATACCATATCATTTTTCTTACTATAATCATTTTGGGATCTAATTAGTCACCATTAAATTACGTAGGAGGACCCGAATTTTAAAAAACTACAAAAAAAGCAATCGTCGTTGGAGTTACAATATGCGTGGGGTCAACTTTTTGGAGATGTTGTTGCTGGTGGTGAAGATTGTATATCATCCGTAATGAATACAAAGGCTTTCCAGGAGGTACATAATGAGAATGTAGAGGATGAAGATGTTGAGAGTGATGATGATCTAGATGACACTCAAGAAGGTATACAAGTGGATAATTTTGAGATGGAAGAATTACAAAATACACAACCTAGTTTCTTTTAAAATTTCATAGATGAAGTCAATCTAGCTGACACAACAACACCATCAAACCAAAATGGTATCCCATAAAAAGTCAGAAGCCTACCAAATCATACACAAAACCAAAAACTATTATATGAAGCGTACAGACGGACATATAGGGGGAATCTACATTTGCTTATAAGACCTATACCTCAAAGGAAGGACTATCTTACAAACATGTTATACAATTCCTGGATGTCAGAAATGTCTAACAGTAATCAAAGTAATATGTTCGTATTGAAGCGGTTGTTAAGCGTGATTATTCATGTGATAGCAAGCAGACTAATTGTAAAAGGTAGTACGACACTTTGGTTGTTCGTAACTTGGATAGTTTGAAGATTCCTGGAAAGAGAGAAATGTTCATGAGATGCAGATGAAGAGTCTAGGATGGCATGGGTTGCCAACATAAGAGGTAAACAAGAGCACTAGAGTTTATTTTCTATGTAGTTGACGACTCGTAATGAAAACATTTTTGTTCTTTATTTGATTCTATTGTTTTTGTTTGGATAATTGTTGTGTTCTTGTTTAGTTTAATTTGAGATATGCTTATTGCAAGTATTTTATGGACTTTTTAATGTTCTTTAATTGTAATATTTTTAGAAATTGTTATCATATGTTTTATCTGAGTTTTAGTTTTGAATTGTACGGATTTCCATGGATATGAAAAAAGGAAGAGATTAAAATACTTACATTTATAGATATTTTACTGGATATGATTAAGACCATCTGATATAGTTGTAGTCACTACTTTAAGCATATTTACTAAGGAAATGCATGACTTCCCAACAAAAAGGAGAGGATTGGATGAATGTTGTTTTAAATGTGTTTTTAACTTCTATTCTGTTGCTGTAAATGCATTTAGATGCATAACACATGTTCAAGAAATCTATGTAGGGAAATACAAGCAAATTTTTTTTTTTTTTTAAAAAAAAATAAAAAATTTTTTTTTTTTTTTTTATTATTAATTTTTTTTTTTCTTAAGATTAAAGTAAAGTGATAAAGTGCCGCTCTTGAAAAGCTTAGGATATTAGTTCTACACACTTGCATTGGGAGTGTCTATAGGGATGTGAGTTCTGGAGAGAAAATTAGGTTGAGCATTTCATTATGTTTTAGTATGCAATAACTGCTAATAAGTAACGGTTTTGATGGGCTAGCCACCCCCCAAGTGATATTATTAGGCCAAAATATCCAAGTTTCCCTATACCACTCAAATCATGAAATGATAAAAGATACATGCGTCATTTCTTAAGGTAGTAATTTAATTATGTTAAGTTTACTTATTAAAATGTCAAACATCATATTGTTATCGTTTATATTATTTAATTTGGTTTTAGGACTGCATTGGATGTATTGATGGCACACACATAGGAGCATGTATCCCAGAGGCTCAACAAGTTCGTTATATCGGTAGAAAAGGGATACCTACTTTTAATGTAATAGAAACGTGTGATTTTAATATGTGTTTTACATTCATATCGGTTGGTTGGGAAGGATTAGCACACGACACACATGTGTTTCTTCATGCGATTACACGCAAGCAATGAACTTCCCCAAACCACCTGAAGGTGACTATACATATGTTTATATTATTATGTGGTTAAATATACAAGCTATAATATACTAATCATCGTTTTAACCATTTTGACAGGTAAATATTATCTCGTTGATAAAGGATATCCGGAAAGAAATGGATATCTTGTTCCGTATTCCAAGACAAGATATCACCAGTCTCAGTTTCAAATGAGCCACTACTACTGAAAGAAGCTTTTAATCGTTCTCATTCATCTTTGCGAAGCTATATTGAGAGGTCGTTTGGAATTTTAAAGAAACGGTGGAAAATACTTGGTGGGATGCCCCAGTTTAGTGTGAAAACTCAAATTGCTGTCATTATGGCCGCATTTGCTTTGAATAATAAATTCGTTAATAGTGATGAAGAAGATATAGATGTTTATACGATGGCGCAACATCCAAATTACACACACCTGATTGAACTCCGATGTTCGTGGCATGAAACAAAACAACTGAAAAAACGTTCTAAGGAACATTCTAATGAGTGCAAACGATTTTAGGTTGATATAGTTGCATCAATATGGAATGAACGTGTCAGTGACTATTACATTCATGCGATGTTTCAAAGCCACCTAAGAATATATATTAATATAACTAGTTTATTAATTTGTTATGCTTTAATATTTTGTATATTTCGGTTTACAATATTTTTTTATGTCATTTTACATATATAATTACAGTTAACAGCTAGATTGCCAAACACTTTTATTTGAAAAAAAATCAGTTTACAGCTTACAGCTTACAGCTTACAGCTTACAGCATACAGCTTACAGCTAGTTTTGCCAAACATACCCAAATAGTACTTCTTAAAGAAGAGTTATTAACTGAAAATGATGTCTATAATCGTCGAACTCATATAGGTAGACTTCTAGAATTAGTTATACATAATTTTGATCTAAAAATAAAACTTGAAGAAGTAAAAAGACAAGTTTTTTTAAATGAGTCTTTATCAACAAAAACTCCGAAAAGAAATAAATGCCTATGATTTAAGCATCGAACAATTTAAAACACATATTCACGAAACCGACATATAATTAAAAAATGAACCAAGAGTTGTTGAAAAAGTACGACTTATGAAAAGACTACGCGTGCTTCGTAGTATTAAAAATGTTTGTGAAAAGAATCTAAAAATTACTTTGAAACAAATTCATTGATCAAACATGAGTGACACAAAATTACAAGTAAAAAAACAAATAATCGATATTATATATCCTATCTAAGAATATTATATAAAAGAAGAAAATCTATGTTAGAAGAAATAAAATATGTTGAAAATTTAAAAGGAAGTGAAATTTATATTGGTTTCATAAAGATATGCATGTATCGATATATAAATTTATTAAAAAATAACCTAAAAGAAAACCAAAAATCAATAAAAGAAACAAGATCAAAACTAATTATCAGCTCAAAAGATCAAAACAAGAGAAACCACTTTATCTTAAAATAATATTAAATATGAACAGGAATAAGAAAACCAAGGATAATCGCAATGCAACATTTATTATAGTTACAATTGAAAATAAGAAGGGTTTTCCTAACATGTGCCCACTCGATACATGTTTAGCTCTTTATATATGGAAGGTTTAAGGTTATTAATATCAAATTGTACATGTTTAGCTCTTTATATATTGAAGGTTTAAGGTTATTAATATCAAATTTCTATGTAATCAAGGTAATTTATTAGTTTAATAAATGTTCATTAAATGCATTTTTTGATTTAAAAAGAAAGTTTATCTTCATTAAATGCATTTTAAGGTGTGCCCAATGGGCACATATTAGCAAAACCCTACAGACAAATCTGTACATGAATTATGGTATGTAGGAAGAATGGTCTCAGTATATATTAATAAAGTAGAATTTATTGTACCAACTATATATATGCATGATTCAGGATTAGACTTAATAATTGGAAACAATTTCTTAAAATTATACCAACCCTTTACACAAACGGATAAATCTGTTATCATAAAACATATTAAAACATGAAAATTAGTATCTACACCAATAGTTAGTCAAACAGCTTACATGCAAATGTTATAACAAAATATAAACTTTCAAATAGAAATATTATTGGTAATGAAAAAAGAACAAATTGAAAAAGCTCTAAAAGAAGTATGTAGCGAAAATTCGCTAGATAAAATAAACACTAACAACCCGTTGGTTTCAATAAAACTAAAAGATCCATTAGCAAAAATTAATATACCTAATAAAATACCTTATAGTATTAAAGATGTTCAAGAATTTAAAGAAGAATGTCAAGAATTATTAAATAAAGGGATAATAAGAGAAAGTTCAAGTCCACATTCAGCACCAGCATTTTATGTCGAAAACAAAAA
>BQNB010082161.1:0-16666 GCA_026074375.1 Tanacetum coccineum | reverse complement strand
AACTTATTTTCATAAACGACTCTTTTTTATTCGTTTTCTATGATTATGATTGTTGTACCTTGAAGTAATACCCCAGATTAGCTTTTGCTGCTATATGTAAAAATGGGGGTGTTACAACAACCAACACAAAGTATTAGGATAGCATGGCTGCAAGTTGTATAGTTTTGTGACAATTCTACAACCAAATGCTTTCCCAAAGGTACACATTCTTCTTCGAATTAATAGCACTTAATCCCTTATATAGAACGTAAGCGCATTCTTACTTATTTAGATAGAAGCAAACTTTTTTTCTTCTTAACCACTTATATTAATCTTTCTTGATTGGAGTAAATGATAAAAGGCTTTACGGTTCAACCCGTTTTGATTTGTGCTCTAAATTTACCTAATTTTTGAACTGTTTTCCAACGTGCCCAAACCATTGATATCTCTACATCTATCTTGTTGATCCCAATGAATAGATCTTTACAACGTGTTTAGGGTGATAACCAACTTGTATAAATACAAACTGACTATGAGAGAAACACTTGACTGTGAACAAATAATAGTTATGCGGAAACTAACTATATTTGCTAAGAAGAACAGTGAGCATAAACAGATATTTGCTTTCTATTAATCTGCTAAGGGTTACAGATTTGCTAACTATAAAACTAATATTTTGGTCTCCTCTAACTATGTCGTAGGGTTCCTTTTATACACCAAAGAAACCCTAATAGGCTTACAAGACTCGTAGACACCTCATGCATATCTATTCCTAAAATAGCTCATGCATATCTTTATCTCAAACTACTATTCTGCATAAGTAGACTTAACTATTACATTACCAGTACTAACTCATAACCATTATTAACATCTTAATACTGACATAACTAACTATACTACCAGACTTAACTATTAATACTACCAGTATTAAGTTGGAATTACATAATTCCTAACAATCCTCCCCTAAACTTGAACTTTACTTGTTAACTTCAAGTTTCTTCTGATTGAGCTTTTGAGGATTGTATCCAATCTCTTCTTGACTGAATTCTTTATTTTTATGATCATCTGCTTTGTAATTTTATTGTAAGCATATGATACTTTCGCTTCCAATCTTGAATCAGCTTCTCATCTCTTTTGCATCACAGCTACACAGCAACATCCAACTAAGTTGGCTTTGTTGTTTTTGGAAAACTACCAGTCATCAACGGATTTGATGTGTCTTTACCAGTTGCCGTTTGCACTGGACTAGTCAATGCTTCATTGCAGTAACAAAGTGCATTGATGACCCTATAGTTTTGAGCAAACTATCAGCTATCAACGGATTTGATATCTCTTTACCAGTAGCCGTTTGCTCTAGAGTAGACAACTCTTTGTTGTAAAAACATGGTGAGTTGATTACTATACAGTTTTTGGTAAACTGTCAACCATCAACGGATTTAAGAAGTCTTTACCAAAGTTGTTTGCTTTGGACTAGTAATAATTGTCGTTTTTCAACTCGTATCAAACAAACCCTCAAATATATTATATATATAGAAATACATATACGTATACGTAAGCAAAGTATCATACAAATTATTCTTAGGAAAGAATAATAAGTAATCAACACGGGTATCGTTTTCCTCGGCGAGAGGTGAATGAAAATCTACGTTCAAGTTGTAAATCGAGCTTGATTTTCATTCAAGTTTTTGGTTTTGGTTTTAAACTATTTTTATGCTAAAAATTAAACTAATATTAATTCTAAGATTTAAAACTACAAGATTAAACTAAAATTGATCTAAAAGATATAAATGACAAATATTCTTGCTAAGTGACGTGAACTGTTCCTTAAGTGCGGGCTTAGGTTTAATGAATTAAAATCCTTAGAAAACAAGTTTCAAGAAATTAAATGACAAGTAAAGTAAAATGCTTTTTTTAAATAAATGACAAGTATTTAAATTGCATTAAAAGTAAATGACGGTATGTAAATTGGAAAATTCTAATGACTATTAATTTTTTAAACCCTTTTAAAACCGCACTTAAATTCCAAATCACTAAATCACTTAACAAGCATTAATATAATGATAAAATAAGCAAAGCTAAATATTTTAAAAATAAGCTATACTAATTAATTGAAAAATGATAGAAAACGGAACCGAATTGGAGAGCCGCAATTAAACATAAACCACCCGATTTATTTAGCTAAAGAAAATAATTAAATTATATCTAGCTAAATAAACCTGTAAGCTCCGCGCCTCATGAGTAGACCGGTACCAAAAAGTCAAACAATAGCAAACTATTAACACATAACAGTTTATAACTTTGTTTCTAGCCATAAAACCCAAACAAATATAAACTAAATTCAGCCCTTTAATTGCTAACTAACCCAAAAGTTCAATTCGTGGCCTAAATTTTTACTTTCTATGAACCACAGGCCCAAGCGATTAAACTAGCAAAGCCTAACTCATAATTCAAGAAATAGGCCAGATTCAATTTTTGCAAACCAAACGTGACCCAATTAACGAATGCAAGCTAGCTTCAACTTAGTACACTCTAATAAGCTATCTTTAATAAGCCAGAAATATCTATACTAAATATGTGCTCAGAATAGACTTGAATACGCCACGCACAGCTTATATCAAATAGACAATGCAAAAACACATTCGAAAGCTAAAACAAGCTAAGATTAAGCACTAGCAAATCTAAAGAGGCAAAGCACTACACAATAAGCTATCCAACTAATCCAAGGACACTTAAAATACTAGATAAGGTTTAATAAGCACTTTTAGAACTAGAAAAAACTTCAAACCAAGGAAATAAGCTAACTATATTATGCTAAAAACGAGATTTAGCCAAGACTAATTAATAAGCTATCACGATATCAAAATAAGCACTCAACTATATCAACAAGCAAACAAAAAATAGCAACAAGGAGTTTGCATAATCTAAAAACACATCAACATATCAAATGATGAAACAAATAAGCAAATAAACTCGCAAAAGTTTGAATTAGCAATTTAAGCTTATTCTAAATCAAATAAGCTATCTAGAAGCTTATCTAAACAGAAAATAAAAGCTTCTAATAAAACAAAAATGAGATAAGCACAAAAATAAGCTACATTCTAGCTTATTTTAGCTTATTATTCCGAAAAGTGCTTAAGAACTTTTTAGAATGAATCGTATTTGCTTGGAAAGCTTATAGGAATCATTTTCTAAGTCATCAAGAACTTTTGAGAATAAAAAGATGTAAAAATAAGAACGAAAATATAGCTTATTGAATAAGCTAACACAAAGAGTAATAATAACAAACGAATAAGTAAATGATAAGCAAACCGAGATCTCCAACAAATTTTAAACCATTCTTATTACATCATTATAATAAGTTTGCGAAATAAACAAGGTACAATAAGCAGAAAAACTGAAATAAGCTAATACAAAACTTTTATAAGCTAAAAACTAAAAACCAAAAAAATAAAAACTAATTTCCTAAGTGAGCAAAAGTGTGAGGGGGTGAGTTGTTTATAAAGGGGTGAGAGGGGTGAGTTTTGTAAATTTCTCTAATCATCACTAGCCAATCATTGGGCTTCGATTGTGCTTCCTCGGATCGTCAGGTGGATCAACCATTCATGACGTGACACGTGGCTTTGAACAAAGCTTATTCTTTATGCATCATTTGGACTGTTGGATCATTTCTCAATTGTTCATTTCTTTCTTCCTGTATGAAATGAGAGTGCAAACAAACACACAACGTGGCATCTTTCAATTGGTTTACATATTTGAGTGGAGAGGCACATGCAATTTAAATGAATTTATTTCAGCTCACGTGAGCTGACGTCATCTAATGTCACCACAATATTAATAACAGATTTCATGATTTAAACTTTGGGCTTATCTTTTGGGCCTTAGCAAACTTGGGCTGGCCCGACCCATAAAATGGGTTACCGGCTGGCCCAATAAAATCCGAGGGCACTGTTGGACTCGATTTCTCGCGCTCTTTCCAATGGTATGCTCGGGGACATTTCACGACTTCATCATAGTTTGAGTAATAATTAGACTTGACCAAATTGAGCCCGATAAATCCTGTTTTTGCACCGTTTTCAATCTTTTTACCCGCAAGACATAAAAATACCAAACAAACATATTTGCAAGATAATTAACCATATTTTAGCATTTTTAGTCCGATTAATAGTATTTTACAGGGTACAAAAGATGTGTATTTTAGCAAATATCAACTAGCCAGTTCTTGATATCTGTTAGACATGGTGAACTGATGACTATTTGTTGTGTAGTGATAAACCAACACTCAAACAACCCTTCTCATCTCTATTTCTAGCTTCCAGATTCCCAAACCATAAAGCACATTTACCAGCTACTAATAATCCCTTCAAACATTTTCATCTTCAATCTGCTGTTGAATGAATTTAATAAGGTCCATTGCCATAGTATTTTTTTCTTTAGTTGTTAACTTTACCTTCAGCATCTGCAACATAATCTTTTTCATCAAAGGATACTTTTTCTCAACTAACATATTAATGATCATATCAGTGTCAGTCTGCAGAGTACGTACACCAGATGAATTGTGCAACTTCCAGCTCATAGTATTCTAATTCTGTTAGGATTTCCAAACTTCATCTAGTTCTATTGGATGGAACATTGTTGTCAAATCTCCCCAAAGTATTCTATCAAAAACTTAAGGAATCTCATCTTGATATTTGTCCATCACAAGCTGATACAATGCACACAAATCCTCTCTATCAAATACAGACAAGGAATTTAACAAGAGACTAAAATACCTTTTGCTTCCATTTTTCTGGTGACTACATTAACATTAATCTCCTCTGGAACTTCAACTTCACCAGGCATTGGTTTAACTCCATAATATTCAGATTTCCACTCAATAATTGGAGATTTTTGATCAAGTATCTCATAGTCCACCTTTTTATCCTCATCAGAAGCTATGATCAAATACAAACTCAATTGCTCCTTTTCCTTCTCATATTCACTATCCTCATCATCTCCCTTAGCAGTTGCTTGACTAAATCTTCTTTTCCTAGCCACTGTTTTACTCCTTTTTCCTGTCTTCTTTACTGGCTTTGCAATTTCTTCCTCCTTAACGATAATTGGTTCTTCAACATTCTCTTGTATAACTGGAACCTCTTTACTTCCAACAGTTTTCTGATTCTTTGAAGGTTCTTGCTCCAGTTCTATACCTGGTCTCTTAATTCTTTCTTCAGATATCATAGGCACAATCCTTTCAATGCTCCTCATCAGCTTTTCAAACTCTTGCTTGAGTTCTTCAAAAGTAAGTTTGTTTAATTGAACCATTGTTCAACCTTGACGGTACAAAGAAGTACTCTGATTCTTGATAAAGGTTCTCATGTAATCTCTTTGCTATGCTTATGTCATGGGCTTGTCTCTCTTTGCCTTGGCTTTCTGTTCAGCATAATACTTCTTTTTCTGATTGATCATGTCTACCATCTTCTTTGCAAAATCATCTTCAGACACATTTTCACCTTGTAAAATCTTGGTCAATTCTGCACTTGCTTCAAGCTTAGCTCTGATGGTATTCCAGTCTTCTTCAGAATAGTATTTAGCTGCTTCTTGTACTTCATCCCTTCTTTTCTTTTGTTGTTCAGAAAGCTCTTCCTCTTCTTGCATTCTCTTGGCTACCATCTTATCCATGTGAATCTGTTTTGCAACCTCTGCATCCATCTGAGCTTGCAATCTAGCAGCTTCTTCTAATCCAGCTCTTTCTTGTTCTAACTGTAACCTTTTCTTTTCTGTAGCCTGGATATCTTCTTCAGTCATCTGAGCTTTTCCTTCCCTTTGACCCTTATCTGGAGAAGGAATTATTACATTTACCTGTTGAAGAATACTAGGAGACTTAACTGATGTTCCACCAGTATTAACTTCTTTACCAGTACTAATCTCTGCACCACCAGACTTAACTGGAGAACTACCAGTATTAAGTTCAGTAGTCTTGATTCTTTCCTTTGCTGTACTGAAGAAGTCCAAATCAGTATTAACATCCGAACCTGTATCACTTGACCTTTCTACCCTTTAGTATGTACTAACTCCTTCAGGATGGCAACTTGTGATAAAGTTCTATTTGCTTCCATAGTTGTTAGAAAACCTTCGAAAAGAAAGCTTTCTCTTGTGCCTCTCCTAAAGCACTAACCTTGGAAGGAGTAATAAAATCTGCTGCACTTTTATTCATAGAGGCTTTAGCCAAGGAAACCAGAGGATCATCATCTATATCTTGAATCTTCCTCTCCCGATTCTCTGGTTCTTCACCCTCTGATTCAGACAAAACGACTTTTCTTGATATTCTCTTCAATGCAACTTCTAGTGACTTCACTCTTTCCACCAATTTAATAACAGCATGTCCAAAGGTCTGTTTTGTCTCTTTCAGCTCCTTCTCTAAACTGTCAATCTTCATCACAAGCTTAGGTACAAGTTCACTCAATTCTTTAAGTTTCAGACTGTCCTCAGCACTTCCTGATGTGTTACCTTCAGGGAGAGGTGCATCATAGGACCTGAGTGGAGACTCATGAATGTTACCACTGTCCAATCCTGCATCTAAGCTAGGAGTTGTAGTGGTAGCTCCCTCAGTACCAACTCCCACACTTGTGGTAGTTGCCTCATCTACTACAAAGGTTAAAGTAGGACCTGGAGACTGAGGAATCTCAAAGTCCTGTCTGTGAATAGACCTAGGTGGTGATGAATGAGGTGGTTCAGTAATAGGTGGAATTGGTGGTGGAAATGAAGTAGATGGAACTGGATCAACAGGTGTGTGATGGGGGTCAGTTGGGATTTCAGACCCTTCACCTTGATCCTGTGCTGCAACTTCTATCATTGCAGGCAGCAATGGTACATGATTCCCTGCAAATCCCCTTTTCATATTTCTAAAAATCTTTAGATAATTGCGGGGCTAGGTATTTTACATCATTTTCAGTGGATATATCAAAAACCATTTGCAAGAACCTTGGATACATTAAAAATTTAGTCTTGTTTTCCAAGTTATTTACCATTCCATTAAAAATCAATTTTGAAAAATTATAAACCCTATTACTAGATAGACAGATCAAGGCAGTAGCAATAGGACTACCAAATTGATCCCATCCACCAGACTTAGGGCTTATACAGTGAAGAATAGTATGGATCAAGAACTTCTATGGGGGTGTAAAACGATTTTTCCAAAATGTAAGTTTGCCCTCTGAAACATACCACAATGTGGCCAATCCATCATAAATTTCAGCATCTGGTAAGTTATGAATACTTGTTGCATCTGCCAATTGAAGTTTACTTCTGACAGATGCCTCAGTAATGACATACTCGTTATTGTCAATAGATGCTACTAACTCTTGAATCTCATTAGCAAGTGTTCTGACAGTAGCAGTCTGCCAGAACTGTTTGACTAGAGAATCATAGATAGTGGGATTATGTGTTAAAACATACCTGAGAGGAGTGGCATTTAGAAAATCCACTATCTCATAGAAACCTGCACTTTCAGTAGGTTTCATGAGGAAAGCGACCTGGTTATGCTTATCATTATACTTTAAACTGGTCATCTTGAATGCGTAAGGAACAGAGGTTGTAATTAATCGACTTTTAGTGTTGGGTTTAGTACGTTTACGTAGTTAGGTGCTAATTGAGAGAGGCAATTGAATTTATGTAGACGCAAACTAAGATTTCTGATTGGATCGACTGTAAAAGTAGTTTTTGATGGTAAAGAAAACTGTGTTATTTAAATAAATACAGTAATTATCCAATTAAGAAACCTATATGCGAAGTAATTGCCGTAAAAACCTCTAACGGTAATATTTGAAAAAGGAAAATTAGTTATCCCTCAACCAGCACCAACGGTAACTTACCAGTATTAATATTGGTCTACTAGACTTAACTTTTAGTCTACCAGTATTAATGACACATCAGCATTAACTTTTCTTTACCAGAATTAACTTGTAGTATACCAGTATTAATATTTACCCACCAGAACTAACTTCTCTACCAGATTTAATTTTGGTTTACCAAAATTAATATTTGATCTTAGTACTTACAGACCAAATGTGAAAGAAGTGACCATCATAGCTTCATTCCATCCTTAGATCCATGCTTTTCCTACAAGAATTAGTCATAAAACAAAAATATACTACAAGATATTTTCATATGAAAATATTCACCAGGACTAATACTTCTAACTACCAGTATTAATACTAATATTAATACTACTCTACCAGAATTAAAATTTTAATTGCAAGTACAAAGTATACAACATAAAACCTCTCCTCAACCTCAGCAGCTATAGGTTGAGCATTCCTATATTAACCACCAAGAAGTTGAATCTTGGACCATCAAAAGCTTTGGTTAACAAATTAGCAACATTATCATCAGTGTGAACCTTCAGCACCTGTATGAGCTTCTTCTCATAAGCATCTCTGATAAAGTGGTGCCTGATCTCTATGTGTTTTGTCTTTGAGTGATAAACTGGATTCTTCATAATGCAGATTGTGCTTTCATTCTCAATGTAGATTTTGGTATTCATAAAGTTAAAACCATAATCTAACATTTGATTCTGAATCCATAAGATCTGTCCACAACAATTTGCAGCAGCCATGTATCCAACTTCTGTTATAGAAGTAGCCACAATTGTTTGCTTCTTGCATTGCCAAGAAATTAACCTTTTGCCAAGAAATTGACAACCGCTTGTTGTGGATTTCCTTTCTAGGTTGACACCAGCATAATCACTGTCAGAGAAGGCTTCCAAGTTAAAGGAGGACACTCCAGGATACCATAGGCCTAATTTTGGTTTGCCTTTGAGGTACCTAAATATCCTCTTTACTGCTTTTAGATGTGAAGTTTTCAGAGTAACTTGAAACCTTGAGCCAACACATACTGCAAACATTATGTCTGGCCTAGAAGCAGTCAGGTACATGAGAGAACCTATCATTGATATGTAAAGATGTACATCCACATCATTGGCTTCTTCATCCTTGACTAAAGGTTTATGGGTCTCAATGGGAGTACTAGCAGTTTTCACATTCACAAAATCAAATTTATTTAGGATCTCTGCGACATATTTGTCCTAACTTATAAAAATGTCATCATTCCTCTGCTTGACCTGTAGTCCAAGAAAGAAAGTGAGCTCTCCCATAGAGCTCATCTGGAATTCACTCTTCATAAGTGCCTCAAATTCATCACACCAAGACTTTCTAGTAGAGCCAAAAATGATGTCATCCACATACACTTGAACAAGGATGATATCCTTCTTGTCTTTCTTTAGGAACAGAGTCTTGTCTATGGTTCCCCTTTTGTATCCATTCTTCAGCAGGAACAGAGACAAAGTAGCATACCAAGCTCTAGGGGCCTGGTGTAAACCATACAAGGCTTTCACAACTTTGTACACCTTTTTGGGGAACTTTGGATCTTCAAAACCTGGAGGTTGTTTCACATACACCTCCTCATCAATTTTGCCATACAAAAAGGCACTCTTCACATCCATTTGATACACCATGAATCCCATATAAGAAGCAAATGCTAAGAAGATCCTGATGGCTTCAATCCTAGCCACAGGAGCAAATACCTCATCATAATCTATACCTTCTTCTTGTTTATGACCCAGGGCTACTAGTCTGGCTTTATTTCTAACTACCACCCCTCTGTCATCTTTCTTGTTCCTGTAGACCCATTTAGTCCCAATTGCCTTCTTTCCAAAAGGCAAGTCTACAAGAATCCAAACTTTCTGTAGCTCAAACTGCAAGAGTTCCTCTTGCATAGCATCTACCCAACTTTCTTCTTCAAGAGCCTGAGAAATCTTTTTGGGTTCAATATGTGACAAGAAGCAAGCAAACAAACAATGATGAAAGTCCTTGTGATTATTTCTCTGTTGATTCTGAATGTAGCTTATGAAAGCATAGGCTCCAGAACTTTTCTTCACTTTGCTTCTTGTCTGAACTGCTGACTTTGGATCTCCAATAATCTGATTTTGAGGATGAATAGAGTGAATCCTTTTTGTGGGAATAGGACTGACATTCACTATACGTATAAAAACCGATGTCCTAAGAGTAAATTTTTATAAAAACATATTTATAAAAATTACAAACAGCGAAGGGTTAGTATTTTTACAAATAATACAATATTTTTAGGATTCACAAAATGATAAGAATCGTAATTTTTCAATTGCATAACGAACGAGTATTATGAAGTTTCGCAAGTTTACCGACAAATAATTACTTTTTAAATCTATTTTTATAAAAGTTACAATTCATGACAGAAAGTTATGTTTTGTAAACCTCATAAAAATATAGAACTTATCAAAATACGAGAACGTCCTCGAAAGAATCGTTAAAACCGAGCTATAACAATTAAAAATACGACATTTACGAGGTTTTACGACGACGAATACGATTTTTATAAGCTCACTTCTGTGTGAACATAAAAGTACTGATTCACCAGTAGGTCCGAAATGTCAAAAATGTCAATTATATCAACCACGACTTAATACGAAAAGATGGACATAAGAAACGCAAGAATCGGGCTTAAAACGCAAATTACCCAGTTTTTACTAAACGGTAATTATAAACGTTTTACCTTATTAAACACAATATTAACCAAATACCATGAGTTTGTGATTGAGCATATAGAAATATTTATTGTTCTTATCAAAGTACTAATTTTACTAGGAAGTTTCAGGAATGAAGCCTCATCGATGGCGTTTCGACGAGTTTTGGATTTACGATTTAAAAGTTCCTACCTCCTCGAGACGTCATGTCAATGACCTCTTAATTATGATAGACCCGAACGATAATACATGTAACATCTATAGGATTAACATTCATGTTAACAATCGTAAGTAATGTCGGTCACATATCGAACATATGATAATTTAGGTTGCATTCGATCTTTTACGTGACCCTTTAATACTGCGATATCTTGGATTATCAAACCAAGGGTGAGTCATTAGCCCCACGTTTTAACATAGCTTTGATTTACAAAGTTTTTGGGTGAAAAACATGCAATGTTTTACAAGCTGGACCAAGTGGATAAGTGTATATTATGATTACATGTTCCTAAGTAGCGAATAACCCAATCAGATGCCCATTACATGAACTGTTAATTAAACGATGCGCGAATGTATGAATAGATCTAATGGTTTGACAACCCCTTCGGGTGATTGAGCTATCGAATGTGAAACGAACGTATACCATGTCGAATATAGGATGTTGCGGGTTAGAACATCACCAACGGGCAAAAACGCCAATAGTAATATTGGCAACCATACATTTCACTCAGTAGTCATGAGCTTAAGAGCAACGTAATTACATTTATAAATAAACTCATCGTTGCATTATCAAACACGGAGATCTTGTGGTCCTACAATATATGATTTATCAAACCTATGAATTCACCAACATTATTGTTGACGTTTTAAAGCAATGTTTTTCAGGGGATCAATAAGCACAAGGTGCGATGGATACATTGGTGGTTTTGAATTGGATGTCATGCATTAAAGATTTTGTCGCATTTCATTTTGTTATCTGTTATGGGCTGAAAATCTTTGTATTTTGATCAAGTGAACAAGTTAAGCTTCGGGCTTATGTAACAATTACTTTGTTAAATCCAATGTATCATTTTCAAACGACTTTTTGGTCGTTCTATATATATATCTTGTGTTATTGATCTATGAAGTAACACGCCCCGGACCCTTATTCCGCTGCGACCCAATTTGGGGGTGTTACAGATTGGTATCAAGAGCCAAGGTTATAGAGAACCAGGTCAAATGTTTTTGGCTGACTATAACCATTTGTTTTCAAAAGTTTGTATTAATAACAAGGGATTACACGGACATACATATGAGCATACATTCAGAGCATACACTCCTTGTTGCATTATTGGTTGAACTAGAGCATTCATATTTGATAACGTGTTATAATAAATTACGTATATTAAAATAAGACCTTATAATACTTACTACATATAAAGTTATGAACCTGCTGGTCACATTGCCGTCATGTCAGCTGATTCCGGCGGTTACCTATACGTCTGTTCACTCTGAGGCACGATCTTGGAGTATTCCATCTGAGGAATATACTAAGGTGTTTGCAACCTTGGTTATCCATTGGCAAGTATTAATCAGAAAAGGAAGCTAGGGTTTAATAAATTAGAAAACTAGGGTTTTCTTGGTTAGAAGCTTGAGTTTAAACTCTAACAAGGGTTTAGCACTTATAACTCATCATCACATATCATCTCACTAAGGTTATCTAAAGCCTTTAACTTTTCATTTTCCATGGTTTCTAATGTATAAGTATGGTTGTTATGTAAGTGAAATCACCATTAGGAAATGTTTTAAATCCTGTAAAAAGAGTTTTACTTGTGATAATCATTTTTACACTTTTCATAAATGTTATGATGTATGAAATATCATGTTAAAATGTGGTATATAAGTTGATGTACCATGAGGAAAAGTGTAAAAATGTTTAATGAACAAATTAGGGTTTTTAAATGTGTTTAAGGAAATATTATTTAATGTGATTAATGACTTGATAATCCCATGTTATCATGAGATAATCATGGACCAAATTGGTTTTAACAGATTATACATATTTTTAGGATTCCAAAACAATAAGAAACGTAATTTTTCGATTAAAAACGAAGAAGTTATGAATTACGCGAGTTTATATACTTAAAATGTATAAAAATACTTTTATAAAACTATTTTTATAAAAAGTTACTGTTCATGACAGAAACATTAATTTTTGTAAACTTCATAAATAAATAGAACTTTCAATTACGAGAACGTGCTCGAAAGAATTACTAAAAACGGAGCTAAAACGAATAAAATACGACGTTTACGATAATTTGAGTTTATAAAAGTAATTTTATAAACTATGAACAGTAAAAATTACTGTTCATCTGCAGACCCCCACATATTAAAAATCTGATAATTTTGATAACAAAGACGTGGTTGAATGAATCGCTAAAATCGGGATTACAACGAACAAGTTATTGCATTTACGGGTATTACGACAATTAAATTTATAAAAGTAAATTTATAAAACGTCATGAACAGTAAAAGTACTGTTCAATAAAAGGTTATAAAATATAAAAATGTAATATTTTTATACATCATCTCAATACAAAGATATGGACGTAAGAAACGTGAGAAACAGGTTTAAAACGGGAAAATTATGCTAGTTTTACTAAAACGATAATTATAAACGTTTTCACTCTATAACAACGATTTCTAAATTACAAATAGACGGTGATGAAGCTATATAGAATTATATGTGGTTATCAAAGTACTATATTACTAGGGAGTTTCATAATGAGGCCTCTTCGGGGTGGCGTATCGACGAGTTGTTGGATTTACGATTTAAAGTGTCCTAGCTCCTCATACGTCACTACATGACCTCTTAAATTATGATAGCCCGAACGATAGTATGATGTAACTAACATAGACTTGTATATGATGTTAGTTAATCAAAGCGATTAGTGCTTATACGACCTATGTTAATTTAGGTTGCATTCGATCATTTACGTGACGCGCTATCTGTGATATTTGGATTATCAGTAACTCAAGGTGAGTTCATAGCCCCACATTTTTACGATTTCAATGATTTATAACTTTGGGGTGGAAACATGCTTTGTTTTATAAATTGGACGCAAGTGTATATTTTATATTGATTACGTGTTTGCCTAAGTAGCGATAACCCAAGTTGAGCCCATTATCATGAACTGTCAATTGCATAGATGTAGTTGTGAATTACATTATGTGAGCGCGAATGTTATGAATAGATCTATTTGGGATTGACCTCCCCGTTCGGGTGATTAGCTATCACCGGGAACGAACGTTATAGCATGTCGGATTTGGGATGTTTAGGGTTGAACATCTGATCGGGCAGAATAGCAATATTTATTATTGCGAATATAATTGTCGAGCTTCAGTGTCATGAGCTTAGGAAAACGTAATCGGATTTTGTGATGTCTGCATTTGTTGCATTATCACGGGGAAAGTCTTGCGGTCCTGCATATTATATTTTTTTTACTAACCTATGAATTCACCAACATTTTTGTTGACGTTTTAAAGCAATGTTTTCAGGTGGTCAATAGGCACGAGGTGCCAGGGATACATTGGTGGTTTTGATTTGGATATCATGCATTAAAGATTTTGTCGCATTACATTTTGTATAACTGTTATGGGCTAGAAATCTTTGTATTTTGAACAAGTAGACAAGTGAAGCTTCGGCTTATGTAACAAATACTTTGTTAATTCCAATGTATCAGTTTTAAACGACTTTTTGGTCGTTCTATATACATCTTGTGTTATTGATCTATGAAGTAACATGTCCCGGAGATCCTTATTCCGCTGCGACCCAATTTGGGGGTGTTACACAAACACCAAGCATCAAACTCAAGAATAAAGTAGAAGTCCAACGTAGGAGAGTTAAATCTAAGTCTAATAAAAAGAATCATGTTAAAGACCCTATTTGTGATGCAAATGTTAAGCATACTATGTTAAATGCGAATTCTGAGTTAATTTGTGTTAAATGTAATCAATGTATGTTTGATGTAAATCATGATGCGTGTTTCCTTGATTTTGTGAATGATGTGAATGTGCGATCTAAATCTAAGTCTACTAAGAAAATCTAACATCATAATATTTGGAAACCTATAGGTAAAGTGTTCATTGAAGTAGGACATAAGTGGAAACCAACAGGAAGACTTGTCACTATAGTTGGTAACTCATGCCCTTTAACTAGGATCACTCCTAAGAAAATACAGAATCTTAAGGAAACCACTTTTATTTTAGTTGAAACACCAAAACCAGAGATTAAAGTCTATAGTAGGAGACCCAAACAAATAAAATCAATAGGTTCGAGTAAAAAAACTAAGATTGTAGAATCTAAGATTGCTAACAACTAGGAACCCAATCATTTGTGGGGATCCAATGCTACAGATGTTCCATCTTCTTCTTCTCTTATCAATGACATGTTGTCCAGATTGTCCTCTGGTATCTGGACTCTGGTTGTTCAAAACATATGATAGGGAACCGCTCTTAGCTCATGAACTTCGTTAGCAAATTTTTGGGTACAGTTAGATTCGAAAATAAGCAAATTGCAAAGGTCGTGGGGTATGGTGACTATCAGCTGGGAAACGTAATTATCTCAAGAGTATACTACGTCAAGGGGCTTGGACATAACTTGTTTTCTGTTGGACAATTTTGTGACGCAAGTTGCTTTTTGTAAAAACACTTGCTTTATTCGGAATTTAGAAGGTGTTGATATACTTTCTGGATCCAGAGACAAAAATTTGTACACAATTTCCCTTGATGACATGCTAAAGACGTCTCCGATCTGTCTTCTATCAAAAGCTTCAAAGACTAAGAGCTGGTTATGGCACCATCGGTTATCGCATCTCAACTTCGGTACTCTTAACAAGCTAGCTAAAGACGGTCTTGCTCGAGGCATTCCAAAGCTTAAATTCTAGAAAGATCATTTATGTTCAGCATGTGCATTAGGAAAAAGCAAGAAATCTCATCAACCCAAAGCTGAGGACACTAACCAAGAGAAACTATATCTTTTGCATATGGATCTTTGTAGCCCGATGCGTGTGGAGAGTATTAACGGGAAAAGGTATATCTTGGTGATTGTTGATGATTACTCACGATTTACTCAGGTCAGATTTTTGAGATTAAAGGATGAAGCTCCCGACGCTATCATCAAGTGCGTCAAAAATATTCAAGTTCGTTTGAATGCCACTGTCCAAAATGTTAGAACAGATAATGGAACTGAATTTGTCAATCATACTTTTAGTGATTTTTTATGAAAATGTTGACATTTCACATCAAACTTCTATTGCTCGCTCTCCTCAATAGAATGGCGTTGTTGAAAGGCGAAACTGAACTCTTGCGGAAGCTGCTCGCACAATGTTGATATTTTTAAAAGCTCCTCTGTTTCTATGCGCCGAAGCAATCAACACGGCTTGTTATACCCAAAACCGTTTTTTGATCCGTCTCTGCTACAACAAAACTCCTTATGAGTTGATGCACGACAAGAAGCCAGATTTATTGTTTCTTCATGTCTTTGGTTCACTCTATTATCCGACCAATGACAACAAGGATCTGGGTAAACTAAATGCAAAGGCTGATATTGGTATCTTTGTTGGTTACGCGCCCGCAAAGAAGGCTTTCAGAATCTATAACAAGAGAACCTGGAAAATTATGGAAACTAATCATGTGACGTTTGATGAGCTGACAACTATGGCTTCTTAACAATTCAGTTCAGGACCCGGGCTTCATTTAATGACTCCTGCAACAACCAGTTCAGGACTCGTTCCAAACACTATTCCTCAACAACCTTGTAATCCACCAAATAGAGATGATTAGGATCGTTTGTTTCAACCCATGTTCGATGAATACTTCAATCCTCCAACCATAGCTGCCTGTCCAGTTCTAGTAGCTCCTGCACCAAGAGCTGTTGAAATAGCCGATTCACTTATATCTACGTCAATTGACCAAGACCCACCATCAATAAGTATCCTATCAACACAAGAACAAAAACATTCTTTAATTATTTCTCAAGGTTTTAAAGAATCACCAAAAACACCACATTTTCATGATGATCCTCTTCATGAATCTCTTCATGAAGACTCGACTTCTTATGGATCATCATCAAATGTAAGACTATCCCACACACTATTTGAACACCTTGGT
>BQNB010082160.1:0-29411 GCA_026074375.1 Tanacetum coccineum | reverse complement strand
GGCGGGTACGGGGGGTGTACTGTGTGTGTTGCAGGTTTAAAAGAAAACGTTGGGGAAGAGGCAAGTTTAGTCCTCCATCTCTCTCTCTTTTTTCATTTCCATTTAGCCCGTTTTTTTAGTTATAAACCAAGTTTGGAGTTGTACACAAATGGTCCCTCCTGTTTATGAATAAAAGAATTTAAAAAGAGTTTATGATATTTGCAAAACTGCCCCTTGTGTTTAAAAATAATAAAGGAATTGTCATTTGGCAGTTTCAGTCCTTGTTTTCTTTTTAGCTCTTTTTTCTTTATAAAATACTTTTGAAATTGGCAGTTTTGGTCCCTAAGGTTTATAAAAATTGAATGTAGGCTTTTATTGGGCTTGGGTTTTGTGTTGGGCCCATTGGGCTTGTGTTGGGCCCAATTAAGTGTGTTTGGGCCCAATAAGGTTTAGGCTTGGTTATTGGGCTTTTTCAAGCCCAATAAGGTTATGGAGTGGGTTTTGTGTGTACAATGGCTGAGATTGGCTGTAACTGGGCTAGGATTGGGCCTTCAAAGTCTTCACAGTCTTTGTCAATTGCACACAAATGGGCTGTTGTAATTGATTGAGGGCCCATTTGGTCTTCACAGTCTTCATAAATATACTATTGGGCTTTCCCGGCCCATCAGATGGGTTAAGATTGCATCCAATAGTATTTTTCAGTTCCGGCTCCGGTTTGACTGCTGATTCTTCAGTATTGACTCTGACTTTGACATTTTTGGACTTTGGCCTTGATTTTGCACAGTCTTTTCCATTCCATGCTCAGTTTTGTCATTTTGGCTTGGTTTTCTGTCTTTTTGATGATATCCACTTCCTGCACAATACAAATGCAAAACAAACATATATTTGGCAGTTTTTGTCTGTTTTTGGTCATTTAAGCTCGTTTTTAGAGGTAAAAGATATGTGTAATTAAGCACTTATCAAGGGCCAATAAAAGTGTTTGTGAAATTTCTTCAAATGAAACTAAGAAAAATTCTGATGCTCCTTTGATTGAAGAATAGGTTTCTGATAATGAGGATGAAGTTGAGTCGCTTGTTATGGTAGAAAAGAAAACTGTTGTTCCTACTATTCTTAAAGTTGATGTTGTTAGACCAAAACAACAAGAAAAACCAGTTAGGAAAACAGTTAAATATGTTGAAATGTACAGGTCACAAAAACCTAGGGGAAATCAAAGAAACTGGAATAATCAAAAGTCCCAACAACTAGAAAGTAACTTTGTAATGTATAACAAAGCATGCTATGTATATGGAATTTTTGATCACCTCCAGTATACATGTAAACAAAAGAGACAGCTAAATGGTCAAAGGGAGGAAAAACCAGTGTGAAACAATGCAAGAAGGGTGAACCATTAAAATTCTCCAAGAATTACTCAACCCAATCCAAAAAGACACATGGTTCCAAGAAAAATCTTAACTAGGTTTGGCCCAATTTCACTTAATACTGCCAGACAAAGTTATCTTAATGTTGTTTGTTGTTGTTGCTCAAGACAAGTTAATACTGCTAGACCAAAGGCAGTGGTTAATGTTGTTACCACAAATCAGGTTAATGCTGTTAAAGCATCAGCATGATAGGTTTGCAGACTTGTCAAACCTAATAGTGCATCAATCAATTTGGAGAGATATGATTATGTTGATGCAAGAGGAAGATCTAGGTCTGTAATGGCTTGGGTTCCCAAGAAGGTCTAATTTTATTATGTGCAGGGCAACCCAGAAACAAAATTAGAAGATTTAGTAAGGTTAAACAGCCTTGAAGATAAAAAGGTAACAAGAGCAAGAAAGACTTGGTTATAAAGTAGCTGTGAAATTGCATGATCAATTTGATGATGAAAAGAGAGTAGGAGCAGAGTTGACTCAACAAAATGACAAGTGACAGTACAAGAACTAAAGAAGTGTTTGATTACATCCTCCATGTCAAGATAAAGCTTTTATCCAGAAACTTGAAGATTCAGAAGATGAACATCAAGTTTAGGAGAGGATTGTTGGGATCAAGAAGCCTTTAATAAAGAAACTTGATGATTAACAAGATGAATATCAAGTTTAGGGGAGGATTGTTAGGAATTAAAGTCTTCATACTTAATACTGCCAAGACAGAGTTTGTACTGCCAAGCATGATTTAGTACTCAGTTTATAACTAACAGTATTAACTGAGTTAATACTGCCAGTACTAATCAGTTAGTAATGCTAGTGTAAACTTAGTACTGCTAGAGCAAAGTTAGTACTGCCAATACTAACTTAATACTGCTGAAAGACTGAAGTTAATGTTGATTGTGAAGATTACATGGAAAATTATATGCTGATTGGGAAGATTTATAAGAAAGTATTCAATACATTTGACTACATGTTTAGGAAAATATTAAATATTTAGTCATAGTATTCAATATGTTTGACTAAATACTTAGGAAAGTACTGTAAGCCCATTCGGACTCCTTGATGTATAAAAGGAGACCCTAGGGTATGTAGTTCATATCTCTCACATCCACAAATACACAGATCCATATATTAAGAGTTTTGTAAGCTTCAAAGTTGTAAACCCTAGTACTAAGATAGAGTACTCGTATTATTATCATTAATAATATTGAAGCATTTTGTTACATCTTGTGTTCATTCATTCATACTTACTGTTTCATTGATAATACTTCTAGAGTATTAAGGTGTAGATTCCGCATACACTTTAATATACATACAAAGTTTCTACAACAAGTTATTTTGGATTTATCCAAGGTAATTTAACCTTAGACAACCTAAAGAATCGATCTAGGTTTGGGATCAACAAGTGGTATCAGAGCTTGTTCTTTGAGAAACTTTGATCTAGAATATATATCATCAAGAAGAACTCTATACTCACAAGGAAGAGATGGCGTTTTCAGACTTAGAGGTATACACTGATAAAACTTGTACTAAATCATGTCTGAAAAACTATGAAACTTTAAAGAAACAATATGATGATTTGCTTGCTAAACTACATCAAACTAAATTTAAGGCATCTACTTATAAAAGAGGACTAGATACTGCTGAGGCACAACTAGTCACATATATGAAGAATGAGGTTCTTTTTAGTGAAGAAGTTGTTGTCCTTAAAAGAGAAGTAGGATGCAAACAATATGAAATTAATATGCTTAAAACAGAGTTTGAAAAAGTTAAGCAAGAAAAGGAGGGCATTGACTTTAAGATTAAGAAATTTGAAAATGCCTCAAAGGATCTAGACAAACTGTTAGGGAGTCAGATAACTGACAATAGTAAAAAGAGATTGGGGTATCATGTAGTTCCACCACCTCATCCTTTAATCTATAATGCTCCAACAAAACTTGATTTGTCTTATTCTGGGCTAGACGAGTTCAAAGAACCTGAGTTTGAAGGCTATGGATTAAGGGCCAATAAAAGTATTTGTGAAATTTCTTCAAATGAAACTAAGAAAAATTCTGATGCTCCTTTGATTGAAGAATGGGTTTCTGATAATAAGGATGAAGTTGAGTCTCCTGTTGTGGTAGAAAAGAAAACTGTTGTTTCTACTATTCCTAAAGTTGATGTTGTTAGACCAAAACAACAAGAAAAACCAGTTAGGAAAACAGTTAAATATGCTAAAATGTACAGGTCACAAAAACCTAGGGGAAATCAAAGAAACTGGAATAATCAAAAGTCCCAACAACTAGGAAGTAACTTTGTAATGTATAACAAAGCATGCTATGCATGTGGAAGTTTTGATCACCTCTAGTATACATGTAAACAAAAGAGACAGCTAAATGGTCAAAGGGAGGAAAAACCCGTATAGAACAATGCAAGAAGGGTGAACAATCAACATTCTCCAAGAATTACTCAACCCAATCTAAAAAGACACATGGTTCCAAGAAAAATCTTAACTAGGTTTGGCCTAATTTTACTTAATACTGCCAAACAAAGTTATCTTAATGCTGTTTGTTGCTGTTGCTCAAGATAAGTTAATACTGCTAGACAATAGGCAGTGGTTAATGCTGTTAGGACGAATCGGGTTAATGCTGTTAAAGCATCAGCATGTTCAGTTTGGAGACCTGTTAAACCTAATACTGCATCAATCACTTTGAAGAGATATGATTATGTTGATGCAAGAGGAAGATCTAGGTCTGTAATGGCTTGGGTTCCCAAGAAGGTCTGATTTTATTATGTGCAGGGCAACCCAGAGACAGAATTAGATTAGTGAGGTTCAACATCCCCCGCCCTAAGACAAAAGGTAGCAAAGATGCAAGAAAGACTAAGTTATAAACTCTGGGGGGGGGGGGGGGGGGGGGGGGGGGGGGGGGGGGGGGGTGAAATTAAATATCAATTTGATGATGAGAAGATAGCAGGAGCGAAGTTGACTCAACAAAAAGACAAGTGACAGTACAAGAAAGTAAAGAAGTGTTTTGATTACATCCTCCAAGTCAAGATAATAGCGTTTATCCAGAAACATGAAGATTCAAAGATGAACATCAAGTTTTAAGGAGGATTGTGGGATCAAAAGCCTTTAATGAAGAAACTTGATGATGTAAACAGATGAATATCAAGTTACGGAGGATTGTTAGTGAATTCAAAGTCTTCATACTGTAATCCTGCCAAGACAGAGTTTGTACTGCCAAGCAGAATTTAGTACTCAGATTATAACTAACAGAATTAACTGAGTTAATACGCTAGTACTAAATCAGTTATACTGGCTATTGTAAAACTTAGTACTGCTAGAAGCAAAGTTAGTACTAGCCAGTACTACCTAATACTGCTGAAAGACTGAAGTTAATGCTGATTGTGAAGATTACATGGAAATTTATATGCTATTGGGAAATTTATGAGAAAGTATAATAATACATTGACTACATGTTAGAAAAATCTTAAATACTAGTCATAGTAATTCAATATGTTTTGACGAAATACTTAGAAAAGATATTGTAACCCATTAGGACTCCTTGGTGTATAAAAAGAAGACCTAGGGTATGTAGTTCATATCTCTATCACATCCACCAACACACATATCCAGAGGATTAAGATTTTGTAAGCTTCAAGGTTGAAATGACTGCCAAGTCCATAGCCTCATTCCAAGAAATCCGTAACAAAACTTAACCCCTATTACATCTTCGTGGAAATTCTACAAATGGGGGATCGACAGAGCCGGACCCTTCCCGGAAGGTCCAGGCAAAGTCGAGTTCTTGATTGTAGCCATTGACTACTTTACCAAATGGATCGAGGCAAAGCCTGTAGCGACTATCACGGGCATGGGACAACATTGTCTGTAGATTCGGCCTACCAGGGGAGATTGTATCGGATAATGGAAAACAGTTTCGTGACAACCCATTCAAAGACTGGTGTGAAAAACTATGTATCTGCCAGTGTTTCGCCTCCGTGAAGCACCCACAAACAAATGGCTTGGTCGAAAGAGCAAACAGAAGTTTGGGATAAGGAATCAAAGCTCGATTGGATGAAAGAAGTAAGGATTGGATAGGAGAACTCTCGCATGTCCTATAGGCACACCGCACATTGATCAAATCAAGCAATGGAGAGATACCATTTTCACTAACATACGGCACGAAAGACAGTCCAACCAAGCGAAATAAGCATGCCAACACTCCGGACAGCGAAGTAACTTAGCATAAAAGAATGACGAAGTGCCTGGAAATAAATCAAGCAATGGAGAGACACCATTTTTGCTAACATACGACACGGAAGCAGTCATACCAGCGGAAATAGGCATGCCAACACTTCGGACTGCGGAAGTAAACTTAATAAAGAATGACGAAGCCTTAAAAATAAATTTGGACCTCCTAGAGGAAAAAAGAGAGCAAGCAGCAATACAATAGGCGAAAAGCAAAGCTAAAACGGAAAAATACTACAACTCTAAGGTCCGCGGCACAAGCTTCAAACCGGGGACATGGTCTACCACAAAAATGATGCAAGCCATGCTGAGGATGGAGGTAAACTTGGACCTAAACGGGAAGGACCGTATGAAGTCATGGAATCATTAGGAAAGGGAGCGTACAAGCTTAAAGACCGCAAAGGAAAAGAACTTCCGCGAACGTGGAACATCTGTAATCTCAAAAAATGTTATATACATGAAGTGTAAGCACCTGCCCGACACGTATGATGCTCTGGAAGGCAATATTTCAATTTTTCTTTCTTTTGTAATGTCTTTTGAATCTTAATGAAAAGGTGAGGATTAGCTACCCTCACAAGTTTTAAGTCCTAAAATTATTTTTGCTTTGCAAAGCTATGTCAATTGTTAAGATGCGCACATAAGGAGCCACGCTCCACAATTATATTATCTCGTATAATAAAGGTTGAGCAACCTCAAAATTAGCTCAGGTGTGTAAGAGGTATTGCAAACCCGGCACCGGGAGAATAACCCATAAATATTCATAAGACTATCTATCACGAACGTACAACAGTAATAATAAAAAGGTAGCGACATCATCACATTTGCGAAAAATATCCGTGTTATGGGGCGAACGCGCCAGCATCCGCCCAAATACGTGCCAACATGATAAGCTAGAAACCGCAACAAAAGGCCAACATACGGCCGCGGTAAAAAAACACACGTTCACACATACAAGCCGCAAATAGAAATAGCCACACACGGCCACGGCATACAAAAAGAGAACATAAATCTAAAAGTGATAAGTCTCGAGCTTGGGGACAGCAACAATGCTTCCCAGGGCCTCATCTGTGTCTTCTTCATCATAATCCTCTACGGAGAAAGGGGCCACATAAGTACTAGCCTCACCCACCCAAGTCTGGGAAGACAGAGGAGCGGAGACTATCTCCATCATCAATTGGCAGAGAGCCACAACATGCTTCCTTGCCCCGGCAGCACGGGCATAGACATTCATTAAAGCAAAAGACAAGGAAGTCTCCCCGACAGCTGTTTTATCACCCTTATGATAAATAGGAATGGAGAGCTGCTTAATGCACAGCTGTAAGTAAGCAGCCTCCGGAAGGCTAGCAAGAGGTCTGTCCAATAGGAAGCAATCCAGAACCTCATCCATCCCAACATCCTTCTTAGACTTCAACAAATTTACTAAGGGGAAGTCTACGTCTTCAAGGGCCTTAACCGCATCAATATAGCTTGCTTTGGCAGCCTCCGGGTTGTAAGCATCAACCACGGAAAGATTTCTCCCAGCAGTCCCATGCTCATAACTGGCCTCTAAGCCTTCCTGCATACCATAGTCAACAGCCCAGCCCAAAGCGTGACCCAGAGTGCCCTGATACTTCGGAGATTTTAAGCATTTGAGGAAAGCAAGTTGTATCCCATGAGTCGTCAGCCACCTTTTTCCAGCCAAAGTAGTCAAGTAGGCGGGATAAAATTCCCCCTCCAGATGGCCGGAGACATCTATTACGTGCGCCTCAAGCTCAACCACACGGTTAAACAGCTCATGGGCCTGCTGAATCTCCCTTTTCTCCTTAAAATCCTGGAAACCAGCATGTAGAGAAGAAACCTACAAAGACAAGAAAATTTAAAAAAAAACACAAAAATACACGCGGAATAAAAGGTACGGACATACCTTAGAGGCGATTCTATCTCGCTCAGATGCCAGGGAAGTAATCTTGTGTCCGGCCTCAGCACATGCCACCTTAGCATCATCCAGGGTAGACGCGAGGCAAGCGACACGAGAGTCAAGCAAGGAGATGTCATGATCCTTCTGAGTGACAGTCATCTTAAGCACCGACACCTCTGCAGTCAAAGTGGATTTCTCTCTGAATAAAGAAGAAACTTGATCACGGAGGCGGATAACCTCCGCGTCTTCCTCCTCCTTCTCCGCCAGTTGGGACTTCAACATGAGAATCTCTAAATCTTTCTCTTCCAGCAAACTACCACGTGCAGCATATTTAGCTCTAAGCTTTTCCTTAAGCTCTAGTTCATGCTCCGTACGGGACCTCACCTCCGTATACAGTTGATCGTAATCCATGGTACGGAGAGCAGCGAAGAAGGCAAGGGAGCAACGCGATCCACTAAGGTGCTACAAGAAAAACCATCGTCCAACAGTGAATTGTTGGTAATGTTCCACCTAGGGACATACCAACGCTTCGCCTCGGAAGGGTCCAAAGTAGGAGGCTCATAAAAAGAATCATCAAACCCCTCCAATCCCTTAGGATGGGAAGGACCGGCCAAGTCCGGATTAACATCCGTTGCAAAATTAGTCACAACAACCCTGGTGGAAGTTATGGCGGCGATAGTAGTATCTATCAGAATACCCAAAGTACTAGAGCTATAAAGATAAACAAAAAATTAATGTTAAGAAAAGGTTTGGAAATTCAGTTGGCACTTAATGATATGTATATATACCTCTCGACAGTAGTATAGATCCGGAGGTTCATTTGGGCAGAAGAATCCAAAAAACCTTTGCTTTCCTGAGAAGAAGGGGCAACGGAGTGAAAGTCAAGCTGTTCCCGGTCCGGCAAACGAGAATCCGCTAGCCTAATTTGTTCCAGACCGGCAAGAGTTTTACCACCGGTACCGAAAATGAGGGTAGGGTGATCTACCCTTAACTTTTTAGCAGGAAGAACATCGCTCTACTTTAGCAATCTTTTCTTTTTAACCTTTTTAGGCTGCTCTGTCACAACCTCCTCCTCACTTTGCCTCACCGCAGTCGTGCCCTCATTCGGGTCTGCCAACTCTAGATAGGCCTCCTCCAGAGCAACATCTTCCTGCCCTACCTTAGTCAGAGCAGAGACCTCTGTAGCCACAGCAGAACTACTACCCCGGATATGTGAGAAATCACATATCCTTTTCAAGTCAAAAGTGACCTTTAAATGATCAAAATGTGCAAAAATATGCTTGTAGTTGTGTATTTTGTTGTTTGTGAATATGTAGGTACGGATATTGCAAAATCATAAGAAAATGTTTAAAACCGGAAAAACACGAACACGAGAATGAAAAGAGTGCTCAAGAGCTAGGAGTTTGTTAGCAAAAAAGTCAAAAGGTCATTAAAAGTCAACCCTTGGTCAAACCACAAAATGCCAAAACCCTTAAAATACCAAAATGAGCCTTAATGTTAAACCAAATTTACAATAAGTCCTTAAAACCCAAACACCATTAGTCTTTTTATTATAAAGACTAACGGTCGTTATCTCTTAATAACTAAACCTTTTAAACCAATCCCGAGCCTAAATAATAAACCGGTGGCCTATTTCTTTTTTATAAAAGCCCAGGTCAACGTCCCAAACCCCTCAGTCAAACACAAACATACAACAATTAAGGAGCGGGAAAAACAGTTTTCACTGTTCACCGTCTCCCCCAATTCACCCTTCTCATTTTAACTCAATTGAAATCTATATAACCTACTCCTTTCACTTGGCCACAAGATGCTTAATACCAAGCTACACCTCAGCAAAACAAAACATCACCAAAGGATTGTGATTGGTTAAGACTCCAACAAGAATGACATGCGGGATTTTGAACAAACATACCTTGATGGGAAATTTTACACTAAAAGCAAGCCAAAAGAAGCACAAGGCTCTGACACAAGGAATGCCACACTGGCAATCCGTGTGATCACATCTTTGATCCAACGGTGAAGGCAAGGCATCTAATGATTGGCAAAGATTTAAGGGTTAAGATCAAATCCAAGAGGAGCGTGCGAAAAAGACCTAGAGGCTTCTCTCTCTGCCTATATAAAGAGCTCCTTACTCACTCACAAAGGATATCTATGAGTAGTTTTTAGTGTAGCTTTATGTAATTTTTAGTGTAACTTTTATAAATGTAATTTTTAGCTTATTGTTTTTTAATCAATGTAACTTTTCATTACAAAGCTTGTAATCAGTTTTAATATTAATTAAAAGTTTAGTTTTCATATTGTGCACTTATTAAATCCTGTTTTCTTTTAAATGAATTATGGTTTAATAAGCTCTTTTAAGCTCTCTAAAGTTTAACAAGCTGTCATTTTAACTCATAAGCTAGATATACTCTCATTTAAGCTCTTAAAATCTAAAATGAGCTTATTGTTACTCAAATTCACTCCTAAAATTACATCAGCTTAAATTTGGAAGGGAAACCAGACATGGATAGGTTTCCAGGGCCTCACTAGCTTATCTATGATAAGCTAGAGCTTGTTGATTAGCTCATAAGAGCATTTGATAAGCCTTGTTTGTGCAAAGGCCTTTGTAAGTCTTCATTTTCCTTTTCTAGCTTTAAAACTGCAAATTAGTTTAATATTGCTTATTTACTGCTTATTGCTGTTTAGTTTTGCTTAATAGTGCTTATTATAGTTGTTATGTTCTTATGATGTTTGATTGATAGTTTAAAATCTTAGTTGCACTTATTTGTTATAAAACAGCCAAAAATACCAAAAATATTAGCATAGTCTTGTAGCTTATTAATTCTGCTTAATCAGTTGCTTAAATCTGTTCATTAGGTTTGTTATAAGCTTGATATAATCTGGTATTTGAGTTTCAAAACTGATCTCTTAATTTTATAAGCTAAAAATGAGATTTCACATTTTAAAGGGGTGTTTGGTTCAGGCAGTATTAACTTAAGTTAGTACTGCCCTTAGCCATTTGGCCTTATAAATTGAGTTTCAATCTCAAAGTTAAGCTTATAAGATTAGGTTTTGAAGTTCTTCTTAGGTTAAATAAGTTTATAGATAGCTTATGTGTAGGTTGTTTGAATCTGTGGCCATAAGCTCAGGTGTATGAGCATTTTGAGTTTGAGTTTGTTCAAGCTAGTTTCATTAATCAAATTGTCTTTAGTTTTAGTTATTACATAGTGTAGAAACATAGATCATTAGCCTGCACTTTCAGTTTTAAGTTTTGACTCTTAGAGTGTCAAATGCATCAGGATAGTGAAATAGCCTAATAGCCAATTTCAAGCTTAGATTTCAGAGAGTAAAATTAGGTTTTAAGTTTTCAAATTTTGTTCACAAGTAGATTTTAGGTAATAGTAGATCTATTTCAGCTTAATTTGCTTTTAAAAGTTCATTAATCTATCTATTTTTAAGCTCAAAATAAGGAATTTGTCTTTTCAAAAATCAGGTAGTAAAAACAGCATACATTGAGTATATAAGCAGTTTTCAAGAAGCTTTTTCATTAAGCATTTGAGTTTCAAAATACTTTTTAAAAGTGGTTTTAGGTAGCTTATTAGTCAAACTTTAAAGTAGTATAATCCAAAAGTCTATAAGGAACTTTTAGCTTATTAAAAAATAAGCTCAAAGTTGCCTTAGGGGACTGTTTGGTTAACAGTTATATCAAAGTGCTTATTTGTGATTTTTAGATTATTTCCATAAGTTTTTGTTTAGTTCCTGTCTTAACTAGCTTATTAGGTTCATGTTTAGTAGTTCATATCTTATTTAGGCTAGGTTCTAGCTTATTTTAGCTTTTCATAGAAAAAACCAAAAATATCAAAATCAACATAAGTAGCTTTTTCATTTAACCTTTTTAGTGCTTATTTGAATTTCAAAATGTTTTTTGTTTATTGTTTCAACTAGCTTATAGGCTAGCTTTTAAGTAGGTATAAGTTAGATTTCCATAAGGTTCTGTTTGCTTATTAAAAATTAAGATCAAAAGTTGCTAAATGCCTGTTTGGTAGTCAGTTTCAGTAATAAGTGCTTATTAGTGTTTTTCAGCTTATGGCTTGTCATTTTAGCTTATGTTTAGTCTAAATAGCTTATTAGGGTAATATTAGGATAGTCATAGCTTACTTTATTAAGTTTAAGCTGATTCCAAGCTTATTTTGTTCTTTGAGTTTTTATAAAGTTTAAAAAAGAATTAATATGTTATCTGTTTTAAGTTGATTTCTAGCTTATTAGTGACTTTTAGAAAAGTTGTTTTCACAAAAACAGCTTATTTTTACCTTCTTAATAACTTTGCTTTTTAGGTTTTAGCAAAAATAAAAAAAGGGAAGAGGGGAAATTATGGGTGAGCAAGGCTCGAACCCACAACCTCAACCCTCATCAACCTTTATAAATGACTCAACATACACACCTCTCACCAACGCGCCCTTGGGACTTTTACGTTCGAGTTTGCAAACACAATTGTTTTACCACCTTTTTGAGTTTTTTTTTATCATAAGCACTTCGAGTGCTTATTTCCTTTTTCCTGGCTTATTCTTTTCAGCTTATTCGTAGGACTTATTTTTCATACAATCCTTATAACTTTAGTGATTTTTAAGAATTTTCTTAGAATTTTTAGTCAAAGTTTTATATTTTTCGTGAATTAATTTTGTTAAAAACTTTAAAAAATCATAAAAAATAGAAAAATAATCAAAAAAATAATTTTCTTTTTTATAAAATTTTCTTTTATCATATTCTAGGCTTAGGTTGAAATTTACTTCCGTAGGGTTAATATTTTGAAAGTTCAATTTTTAAAGAACGGGATTCGATCCCCGTTCTCGTTTTCTTCGTTTTTAGCTCAAATTACTCTCGGTTTAGAATTTCCTTAGCTTTTTACTTTTAAATAGTCATTTAGGATTAGAAAAAGTTTAGAAAAGTATTTAGGGTTTAATTTTAGTGTTCTAGCTTATTTGTCGTGTTTACTTTATTTCCCGTTATCGTTTTTTCGTAGTTAGATTTAATTGTGCCTTTATTTGCTCACTATTAGGATTTTAGAAAACAAATCATCTTCGAACCAATTCAAGTCATTGTCCAAATAACAAACGAGGTCTCAATTTCATAAGTCTTTGGGAAAACGACCCGGTAATCACTTACCGGTTAAACGTGTAGTATTTTTGTAAGATTTTTCCTACTACCTTTGTCCTCAAGGGTAGTTTTGGAATTTTCTATACTTTATTTTATTGTACGTTTAAAAACTATTACACACTACCTTCTTTCCAAAACGAACTACGCCCTTCCAAGGCGTCACCTTTAATAATACAAGATCTCCCACCTTAAACTCTAACGGCTTACACCTATAATCAACATAGCTCTTTTGACGATCTCTCGCCGCTTTGGGCTTTTCCTTTCCCAACACTACATTATCAGTCGTTTCTTGTACTAACTCAAGTCCAGTCAAACTACTCTCTCCAATCTCTGCCCATAGAACAGGCAACCTACATTTCCTTCCATACAAAGCTTCAAATGGAGCACACCGAATGCTCAAATGATAACTACCACCAAAATCGATAACACATGCCCTCATTATATCTTCTAAAGTCTGAATCATACGTTTACTTTGTCCGTCCGCTTGAGGATGCTAAGCAATACTCAAATCCAAACGCGTCTCTAACACTTTTTGCAGCGTCGGCTAAAACCACGAGGTAAATCATCCATCTGAATCTGAGTTGATCATCACCATAATTCCATTCCTTGCTATTATCTCATCAATATAATCCTTGCCAACTTCACATCTTGAAATCTTTTTGTATAGCTAGAAAATGAGCTAACTTGGTTAGTCTATCGGCCATCACCCAAATCACATCATACTCACTACTTTGACCTTAGAAATTTAGTGATACAATCCATGGTGATTCTATCTCATTTTCACTCAAGTATCTCAGGCTGTTGCTGCAAGCCAAAAGTCTTTGACATTGGAGCCTTCACCTTTTAAACAAATCCTACAATTGCTAACATAGGTAGCTATATCCCCTTCTACACGTGGCTACCAATACATGTCTCCAAGGTTATAATACGTCTTATCCGCTCCCGGATGTACCAAGTACCTTGATGCATGGGCCTCATCCATTACACTTCCTACCAATAGAACCTAAATTCGATCCATAAAGTATAAACTCTCGTCTCCTTTTCTTTCCATCTGTTGATCTAAACCATGTAGCCCTTCTGCGAGTATGTTCTCTTGCTTGAACGCCTCACTTTGGGCTGCCAATATCATTCCTCTTACTCGTCTTGATTGCACTCTCTCCTTTATACTCAACGCATCACCCACTACATTCGCTTTATCAGAGTATCACACAAATCATTCTTCAAAGTCTGAAAAGCCTTTTCTTGTTCTATGCTCCACTCATACTTCTGATTCCTCTGAGTTAGGGAGGTAAGGGGGTTCAATAATCTTAAAAAACATTTGCGATGAACGTCGGTAGTAACTTGTCAATCCTAAGAATAATCATCCAATTCCTCACTGCCTCACTCTTACTCGAGTCCACGTGAATACGTTATGGTTGACCACGTGACCAAGAAAATACACTTCTTCCAACCAAAACTTACACTTAGAAAACTTAGCATACAGCTTCTCCTTCCTCAGTGACTCCAACACTAACTTCATATGAACTTCATGTTCCTCTTTCTACTTTGAGTAGGCCAGAATGTCATCAATGAATTTCGTATGACAAATCCGAACCACCTATGTACGGTTGCAAACCTGGTTTTCATTGAGTCCATGACAATGCCGGGCATTGGTTAACCCAAAAGGCATACCCGTAGACTCAAAATTCCGTATCTTGTTTCAGAATACCGGTCTTTGGAATGCATTTCCTCCTGCACTCGCAACTTGTGATATAACCTGACTGAAAATCTATCTTTAAGAAAGGACACACTCCTCGTAACTGATCAAACAAGTCATCAATCCTAGGGAGTGGTTAACGGTTTTTAACAGTTAATTTGTTCAACTCACTATGATCAATACACATGCGAAAAGAACCATCCTTCTTCTTCATGAATAACACAGGTGCTCCTCACGGAAAATGACTAGGTTGTATGAAACCCTTGTCTTGCAACTCTCGAAGTTGTTTAGACAATTCTTGCATTTCCGAGGGTGCCAGACGATATGGAGACTTCGCGACTAGCTTCGCTCTTGAACCAAATCTATGCGGAACTCAACTTGTCATCGTGGTGGTCTTCGACCAATCTTTCAGAAACACATCAATAAAATCTCGTACGACGGAAATATCACTCAATTTCGGTTCATCTACCTTTGTGTTCATTAAGGTTTTCACGACTCCTTGAGTACGTTCACCATGAATCTAAAGTATCTCATCACCTTCCAACGGTATCCTAACCACTTTCTCATGACATACTATCACAAACTTCCTCTTGGACAACCAGTCCACTCCCACAGGCACATCAAAGCTTCCACGACTCAACAGTATCAACAAACTCCAAGGGTTTACGAACAATCAAATAGGATAACAACCGAATATCGAGTCAAAGGCTAGAATGAATATAGGAGATTCCACATATGCAAATAGACGTTGATCAAATGACATAAGAATCACTTGAAAGAAAGGATACATGTATGTATCGAGTGAAAGCGCAAACGAAAGAAAATCAACAGGCATACCACGACAAATGAACACATAAAAAATATATCAGTACGAAAGACGGAAATTCTTATACCAATTATTGACTTCACTTGAAAGACCAAATTAAATAATGTTTTTATAAAAATCAATTTAAATTAAGAAAGTCACTTTAAGTATAAAAATCATTTTAAAGATTAATGAGATTGTCTTAATTGTAATCTTTAAAAAATTCATTCTGGTTGTTCATTAAAATCTAGAGTGGTTTTCTAAATGGTGTATTCGTACCTCTAACACTATGATCACTTTAAAAACCTGCCTTTTATATAATAAAATAAAAATCCTATATTAGTTAGTTCATTTATACGCAGTTTTCTCCAAATCCAACATAATTCTTGAAAGGGTTTTTATAATTCTATCTCATTTATAAAATATGTTACTCAAAACAAAGGACACCATAATACAATATGGGATCGTAAAACACCATACAGTCCCTAACACATTCTATTGTTTGAAACGAAAGAAAATACAGGAAAAACCATTTACTCAAAATAAAATCAAATGAACTGTATAGAAAAACTCATGCTAGACGTTACGTACCCAAAGAATAACGTAAGGTCTTATCCAAAATAAGATCAAAGAGCAAACCTAAACAGATCGATTAAACCGTCACAATGGGTCGAAAAACCAAGGGATACACAAAGAAGGGAGTAATGATCCACACTAATATGTTAGGAACAATTAGTGCTTAAAAGAAACCTTTGATACTCATACGAGTAATCAATGCAACGAAAGAACTAACGAAACACACCTATATCCAAAATAGCAGATCCGAACAAACCATCAAGCAACGAGCAACCACAATAATAATAATAATAATACTAGGTATCCGCAAATACTAGATAGAAGAGAAACTTACGATCTATACAACTCAATTTAACATATCCTCTAATTAGGGTAAGAGAATAAATTCTGCTATCATACCACACATCCTGATCATGAAAACACATATTAAAAAAACATATCTCACTACTACCTTATAAGCAAACACAAATAATGCAATCATGGGTTACAATTTACGTGTGTGATGCCTTTCATAATTATTGTTGGCCACCATAATTATAAAGTGTCTCTTTTCACACGTGTTATTACTTCCAAGACTACCCATTTCAATCATAATTTAATATAAAGCACATATACACTTTGCAACATCTCAAACCACTAAAACATAACACATAAAGGATGCTCCATCAAATAACTACTTACTTATATCAAAATAAAATTAAAATGACATAAACGAACAAAAGTCTCACAACAATTCCCAAAATACGAAATATCCGAAAGAAATAATCAATAACAACATGACGAGGTAAAGGACGGGATAAACTTATGTTGGGCCTCGCTTGGGTTTGACTTTACCTTTGCAAGAATCACCTGACTCCGCGGGTCCAGCCCTATTACGCGCATCCGAAAAATGATCAACTATCTTATCTCCTTCGGTTCTACAAAAGGCTCCTTATAACGCTTAAGTCTAGTTGGGAAAATGGTTCCCCAACAAGACTTCTTACAGGTAGGGGAAAAACATAGCTAAAATACTAAAAAAGTAATACATGTCATATCAGATAATGGTAGGAAAAATAACTAAAATGACAACTTAGCAAAATACGAGATATATAAGATATGCAAAAATAAAGGGGTAGCATAGCAGTTATAACATTAAACACTTAAGCCCTAAATGCATCTACATGAAGGACCCCTAGGTTATAGTCTAGGCTCAACCACCTACTTTTCTATAACCATTGGCTCTGATACCAATCTGTCACACCCCGCCAAGGCGGAAACGCGAGGCGCGACGAGAAAGGGGAGCATCACAACACGTTGGCGTCTATATAGAGAAACTAAAACAAGCATAAAATACAAGGAATAGACAAGCAGTGTCATGAAAATACCGAAACACATCAACAAAATCCAAAAGGCGTCTGACATTGAATTGAAGGCAGTTCATGTCAACGTCATGACATGCAAAGATTCAACCTTCCTAACAACACCAAAACAAATACCATTCATAATCTAAAACAAATAACAAAATCTAGATAACTAAACTTCGCAAGCTGCCTACGGTCCATCTAGCCACTTTTCCTAACTTTAATCTCATCCTGCTGAACACCTGAAAATGATGCCTATACGTCAACACAATGGTTGGTGAGAAACATAGGTTTTCAGACACATATATTCAATCCATTTCCAAAATCAATAACCGAATTACTATGATTATAAAACAATACTTTCGCATGACAATTATGCTAACTAACATACAAGCTAACATGCAATTCAATCCAATCAATCAAACAAACACTTGAGTAGGCATACTCATCCGATCCCTCAAACACCAAGCAGACGACCTAAATCGCTCTTGGATCATAACAAATCTCTTTCCCTCTAACCCAGGCCATGGATACCCGCATGTAATCCTCCTAACTAGGCAACATCTCAATATCACATCACATAACCAAATCTCTTTCTCTCTAGCTCAGGCCATGGATACCCGCAAGTAATCCTCTTGACTAGGCAACATCTCAATATCACATCACATAACACATATTAATCACATAATAGTCCATGCATTTACACTAACAAATAATCACATGAATTTAAAACTCTTTTCAACACTTGCATCATTTCCATCACAAACAATCTAAACACAACAAAACACAAGTTACACTCGGTTAGGCTAAATGCCCAAACCAATGTAACAATCATATGATAGACTTCTAAACCTTATACTAAGTTTATAATCCTCTAAATACATCTCCCATATCATTCTCATACCCTATATAACCTTAACCATTAACTTCTAATTTCATAGTTTTTGGCCGAATTTTGTAGTTACTTTATGATCGCAAATAAAATACTAGAACACCTAATTGATGGTTCTCGTTACATTATATAGCTCTCCAATGAGTTGTGAGCTACTGTGATCTTTTTGAAAAAATAATATTAAGTGAAACTATTTTATAAAAATTCATCTTTGAAAAGTACTCAGATTCCGACCTAAACGCACACCAAAACGTTTGACGTCCTTAAAAATACTAAGAAAATATTTTAACACTAGCCCTTTGGACTGGAGTTAATAGACACCTAAAATATGACCTACGATTTTTGGCTAACCCTAATTCAAATTTTAAATAGGGTTTTTACTCCCCGAAATCAGACCCGAATTTACTGTTTTGACAACTTTTCTTACGAAAATCATTAGACCAACTTCTCGACCTCGAAATCGATCATGACCAGACTTTTTGAAAACTAGATTCTTTGAAATTATCAATGGACATAAGATTGATAATAAAACACGTTACCATCATTGAGATATCAATCGAACAACATGACCTAAAATTCTGCTCAAACCTAATTCCCATTCTAACGCGTTCTAGACCTAACCGATTACATCAAAACGCTTATAATTCGACCCTAATCACTTCTAATTTGTCTAACATCATTAATTTACAAAAAATATGAAGACCCTAATTCCATCAATTTATTGTTATATTAATTTTAAAAAGAAGATTAATTGAAAAGGGTTTAAGAACTTACCTAAAAACCTTGATTTGATTACACAAATCACCAACTTGAATCCTGATAAAAAAAATATTTCTTCTCTCCTTAAGGAATTCGGTTGGAACAACAAAAATACAAGGGGAGGAGGATTTTTGGTATTTATAGGTTTTACAATAAGGTTTAAGATAATCCCAAAATACTTTCCTAACTAGATTAGGACTCAATTTCCTTTTTTTCTCTTTTCTTTTCCTAATCGGCCGATTAACCCTTTATATATATATATTCCTTTTTTTCTCTTTTCTTTTCCTAATCGGTCGATTAACCCTTTCTATATATATATATATATATATATATATATATATATATATATACACCTTATGTTTTCATGAAAACTTAAACTAATTTAGGTAAACCTTTTTTACATAAACGCTACTTTCTAAACTTTCTAAAACTAACTTATCATTTCACATTTCACTTTCTATATTTAGAAAGTCTACTAAAAATATCCAAATTTTACTCACTTCACTTATTTCCAACATGATACATTTCCCATAAACGCTTAACACAAAACCATCCAACTATTGACGTAGCATTGCATGCAATACGCCGTTCCTTTCCATTATCACTATACATGAACAAATGGAATACTCATCACCAAACACAAACACACTCAAAATGAGATGATCATACACCTCAAAATAATATCATGCACCTATTCAAACAAATTAGCACACATATATAACACATAGCACATAAGAAATCACACAAAATGAACTCTTAGACATTTCTAAAGGTATCACTAGCCGATTAAATCACGGATGTCACAGTGACTATTTTTGACAAAACATATTTTTCTTCTATTTTAGGAGCAACCCAATTTTCTTTTTTGAAAAAATATATTATTTACGGAGTAACACAAAGAAGTTGATTTAGAAAACATTGGTTTTGTCAAATTCTGTTTACTAACTTACCTTTTTTAGTATTTTCAGTTGTTTTTAACTCAGTTATTGTCATCAAAAGATCTTGATTCTGTGCACGTACATCAGCGTATGCATATGTCTTTTGATTAACATGCTCAATCAATTCATTAATTTTGCCTTGAGTTTGAGATCGTGTTTTTTTGATTACCAACCGGGTACACTACCCGTTAAAGTGTCATTTTTGGTTAAGTCAGCAAAATATAAATTTAAAACTTGAAACATCCTAAATATATACCACACAACGACCGCATCAGATATCCAAGAGGTTGCACAAATTCTTTTCAAAGAAGATTCACATTTTAGTCTTTGTTTTTCATGTTGCAATTGTAATTCAAAATCAAGACTTTATTTTTGACATCTTTGAGCATCGTTTTCAAGAATGTTTATTCGTATTTGCATTCCGTCTTGAATTTTAATGGAGTCCTATTGAATTTTCTCAATTTCATCTTGCATATTATTGTCTATACATTCATGACTCAACAACACACAACATTCGATTTCATGCTTGAGTTTTTCTTCCAAGAGTTGATCTTTCAAAAGTGTGTTTTGTTTCCATGTTTCACTAAGATCATTTTTTTTGAGTCAAAAACATCTTTCATTTCTTTTATATCTTTTAAAAATCATTTTTAAAAGATTTTAAAATTCAAATGCAACTTATGAAGAATTGGTTTCACTTCTTGTTGATAAAATTTGGTTAACCGTATTTCTTCTGAAGAAGTATAGAAAATGCTTTCTCATTTAGAATTCGTTTGTAATAATGCAAACAATGTTTTGAAATCATTTTCCATTTTATTCAAATCCAATTGCATTGGATTTGCACTAGGCATTGGTGTCACGGTTGGTTTTGTCTCAGAAGATGAATACGGTGAACTTGCATTTGAAGAATTTTCAGAAGATATAAAAGAGGATGGAAAATATATTTGTTTAGCAGAAAGTTCCTTTTGTGGAACAAAATCTTCGTAAAGAGCATTTAACTTTTTGTAATCAATTGTACAAACATGTTGTTTTTTCTCAATAGCAATTAGATCTTTCATTTTGTTTTTCATTTTTATTTGACTCTTGGGAGGATCATCAAGTATGTCCTCAGTATCTCTAATATTCACATTAATTTTTTAATCAACAAAGCAAGAAGCATCATATAATTTTGGGTTCTGAGAAATTGATTTCTTGAGAGTATAAGGATTTGTGTACCCCCAAACCATATTTTAAATTTGAATCATAAAATAACATTGGTTTTGGTCCAAGCATAAACATTTCTTGTAAGGAGTTACCAATTTTTAACACAACATCTGCATTCTTTTTAACTCTTGCTTCAAGATCTAGAACAGTATCATGGTATTTATCTTTGTTTTCACTCATTTTGCATTTCAAGATTGTTTGAGTCTTTTGAAGTTCCACAGTTTATCTTTTTAACTCAACAACAGACAACTCTAATTTATCATGTTGTTGTTCCAAATCTCAAATAGTGACTCGGTCTCGAATAAATTGAGATTGTGATTCCTTTTCAAATTGTTTTGCTTTTCGACCAGCCTCAATATATTCATTAAAATAGGTAGTGTTATTTCCTTTGGTCATTTCAAAAACCCAAACCTTTTCCTTATATGACTCAAGCTGTTAGGTCAACATTGTGTTTTGTTGTTGAACTTTTTTAGAAATTATTTGTTGTTTCTCAGCTTCCTTATATGCATTTCTTGCTAATTGCTCTAATTCATATGATTCTTGAACATTGTTATCGTATACAACACTGCCACTAATAACATCTTCATTTGGGTCATCAAATATAATATTGCTATCAATTTGATCATCACCAATTGTGTTGTTAATAATTTGAGGTTGCTTTGGATACTTTTGCTCTTGGTTATCTTTACTAAATAATGGATTTATATAACTAGTGGATGGAGTTTGTACCTCACTAAGAAATGCAGAATCATAGCTTGGCCCTGTATCAGAATCAAAGTTTGCTGGTTGAATTCTGGCCATCAAGCATATATTTGCACTCAATTCCTGTTAGGATTAAAAGACTTCTTGATGATCTTGAAGTTACTGATGTTCAGTTAATGTTGCTGGTGTATAAGTTACTACTGCTTATTCAGAGTTAATGCTGCTAGTACAAAGTTACAACTGCTGAAAGATTAAGATTGCTGAAAAAGTTTCTACTGTCAAGGGATGGATAAAGACTGCTCAGAGAAAAGATAAAGATTGCTTATGAGATATTTATGAGATATTTTTGTAAAAGATACGTATAAGTTATTTTTTTAAAAGATCATGATAACTTAGAAAAATATTTTAAGCCGGTTAGGACTCCTTGGTGTATAAAAGGGGGTCCTAGGGCATAGAGTTAGATATCCAGATATCCAGAAATCTAGAAATCTTTTGTTTTGATATCGCTATAGCTTCAAGGTTTTGTAACCCTAATACTAGTTAGAGTATTCGTATTAATATATTGAAGCTTTTGTTTGTTAATCTATGTGTTTATGAGTGTTACTGTTTCATTGAAGAATTCTTCTTATATTAAAGATTAGATTCCGCATAATCTTTAGTATTATCAAACAAAGTTTCTATCATAGTTGTGTAGGATTTATCTTGCATAACAAAACCTTACACAAGCTAAGGAATTAAAGATCCATTCAAGTGGGATCAACAAGTGGTATCAGAGCTTGTTGCTTTGAAAACTTTGTTAAGAAGACATGGATCAAGACTCGGTACATATGATGGCTGCATCAAAAGTTCCTATGCTCAAACTAGGTGAGTATGAGCTTTGGAGGATGAGGATGGAACAATACATCCAGATGGTTGACTATGCTCTATGGGAGGTCATAGAGAATGGAAACACTGCACCAAAAACAACACTTGTGGAAGGTGTTGAGAAAGTAATACCTCCTACAACTACTGAAGAAAAGGCACAAAGGAAGTTAGAGTTGAAGGCAAGAAGCACTTTATTGATGGGCATACCTAATGAACATCAATTAAAGTTTAACTCCATCAAAGATGCCAAGTCATTACTGCAGACTATTGAGAAGAGGTTTGGAGGGAATGCTGCTACTAAAAAGACTCAGAGGAATCTTCTAAAGCAGCAGTATGAAAATTTTATTGCATCTAGCTCAGAGGTGTTAGATCAAACCTTTGATAGGCTTCAAAAGCTTATCAGTCAGTTAGAGATTCAAGGTGAAACTATCTCACAAGAAGATGTGAATCAGAAGTTTATAAGAAGTCTATCACCAGAATGGAACACACATACCATTGTGTGGAGGAACAAGCTTGAGATAGATACATTAAGCTTGGATAATCTTTACAACAACCTAAAGATCTATGAACCAGAGGTCAAAGGGACACCAAGCTCAAGCATAAACACACAAAACGTAGCCTTTATGTCCTTAAACAGCACCAGTAGTACAAATGGAGCAGTTAATACTGCTCATGGTGCAAAACTGCTAGCACTCAAGCTACTGCTGTTAACTCAACAATAATTGACAACTTGAGCGATGCTGTCATTTGTTCTTTCTTTGCAAGTCAACCAAACAGTCCACAACTTGACAATGAGGACTTGTAATAAATTCATCCTGATGATTTAAAAGAGATGGATTTAAGGTGGCAGAAACAATGAGGGCAAGGAGATTCTTAAAGAACACTTGAAGGAAGTTTTCTATGAATGGTACTGAGACCATTGGGTTTGATAAGTCCAAGGTGGAGTGTTACAACTGCCACAAAAGGGGACACTTTGCAAGGGAGTGCAGGGCTCCAATGAACCAAGAAAACAGGAATAAGGAGAATATAAGAAGGGTTGTGCCAGTGGAGACAACTACTTCTAATGCTTTGGTGTCTTGTGATGGTTCTGGTTATGATTGGAGTGATCAAGCAGAAGAAGGTCCAACTAACTTTGCACTCATGGCTTACTCTTCTACAAGTTCTAACTCTGCTAAAATCATTTGTTAGAGAGAGAATGAAAACTTGTGGTAAAACTTAATCCGGCGTATTAGTTGGGTTTTTATACCCAAACTTGATACGCCATATTGATTCTTGATTAATACGCCGTATTGGCGAGTTTTGTTGACTTTGTCAACTTCTGTTGAAAACAGTGGATATGCCGTATAGGTTTTAACCTAATACGCCGTATTCGTTCTTGGAGACCAATTTTCCTAATTTAAAAATTAAAGAAAACGTACCTTGGCCTCCGTAACATTCTTGTAAAAACACCATCCTTATAATACAGCTTAGGGTCGAACAGAATGCCAAACGACACATACAAATTCATAATGAGATAGAATAGCATCCTATTGATAAGATAATTCCAAGTTACGATATTTGCATTTAATTCCATGACAAAACTTCCCATTTTGAAAGTTTTATTGATTTTATCGTGACTTGTTTCCAGGGGCATATTTGACCCTTGCGTATTCATGTTATCCTTCAAAGACTATATTATATCGATTTTTTGTCATCATTATCCTTTTTTGACTTTAAATCACCGGGTTGAATAATGTTGAAGGGAAATAAATCATTGAAGTACAAAACATTTTGTTCCACTTCATCATATTTAGACAATGATGTTTCATCTTTTAAATCAAATTCATCAATATGTTAAGGGCTTAAAGTGGGTTCAGTTAACAAAACTGATTTAGATGTTGGAGCATTATTATAAACAATGGCTGGAAATTCATTCTCAAAATCTTTTTTAAGAAACTAATTCATCAAAACAACTGACGTAGGCTCAGGAGATGGAAGTGAAGGCATATTTGAAATTTTCATTATCATTTTCTGAATCCGTTTTCAAATTATTGACAGAAATTATTTTGTAATAAAATGAGTTTTTGTTAAAAATTACCGTGTGATCTTCATCGTCGGAATCATCAAATGAAATTCTAAAATCAACTTCATTGTTAAGAGAACTTACAGTGGGTTCACAAGAAAGTGTATTTTTAGATGATATCTCATCAGTAAAGGTTATAGCGGGGAATTTGGTTTCAATGGATCTGTGGTTGTGAACGTCTTCATCAACCCGGATCTTACCATACTTAGCAGTTTCCCAATTAAATACCTTACCACGTCTTTGAGCCTTTTCTTCCTCAAGCCTGATGTATTCTTCCATAGTAATGTTTGGATTGTCAATCCTGTAATAAACTTACTAGAAAAATTGTTAAATAATCAATACGTCGTATTCAGTGAACTGAATACGCCATATCACACAAACAGAATAACCAAACAAGCAGAAATATAAACTACTCTAAACTACAATAATCCTAAGGGTTAGATCTAAAGGCTAAAAATCAAGATTAATTCTTACTCCCCGACAACAGCGCCAAAAACTTGATGTGTCGTTGTGTGGTGTATATTTTTATGATTCAAGTTTTAAATTTATATTTTGTCGACTTAACCAAAAACAACACTTTAACGGGCAGTGTACCCGATTTATGGTAGATTCATGGTAAGTATGGTGACAAACACTTGAAGCGAGGTTAAATCTTTCAATTTATTATTAATTTGGTTTACTAATCTAAGTTAATTAAATCTTATCAAAACCTATGCTAATCTTATGTTATTTCTAATCCTAATTCTAACAGGTAAAAAGAGGGTTTTTCAGTCTAAGAGACTCGCACGGGTTTGGTGGTGACTACAATCAATTCAAGACACTTTAACCCACGTAAGCAAATTAACTATAGAAAAAAGAATGGTCAAGCCTTATAATAGAAAACTGTATCAGCCATCATTAATCCAATTAGAAGTTTGGTTTGTTTATTTAGTGCAATGATTACTTATCTCGAGGTGGTATATCATTCTTAGACTTAGGCGGGACTTCTTCCTAAGACCTAGACACATTAATTCTGTCATAATTAAAGCATCCGCATAAAGCATCCTTATTTGCTGATTATAATCTATGTTAAGGATTATAGCAATGGTGATCTTGTTAAACCCTAACTCATATAGACTTTACTCACTTACTGCTTAACGGAGATTCATACACTAGTAGTCTACTAACCTAATCTTTACCAATTAATTTGAACGTATTCGTTGATCCCAAGGGTCACCTACCAGTCCAACTAAGCTCATAATCTAAAGGCAAATACAAGTCATTAATCGTGATCCTATTGGTCTAGATGTATTAATCACTATATGGAGAGTTATCCCGGCATCTAGATTACTTGATTCGTATCACTAGATCCAGTTGAATGATAGGTCGCATATTAAAGAACATAAACAAGTATAAACTGATAAACATAAACAAGCATACAACAATAAATCAAGCAATCAAGATATAAACAAAACCAAACATTTAGATCTTCATAATAATGGCTAATACCCAAAGGTATTAGCCTTCAAACATCATAATCAATACAAGAGTAATGGCTTAGCCAAGGTAAACTAACCGATTTCGAATGATACCAAAAACTAAATGATTACAAAAGTATAAGAAATTACATGTTGTCTCCTATGGATTGGATTGCGTTGCAAGACCTCTTATGCTTTTTTTCTCCTCTAAAAATCAACTTTTGTGGTTTAGGTATCGAGAATATGATTTAGCACACTTAAAACTCATTTTTGAGTTTTCTATTTATAGGGTCTGGAGTCGGTTCGATACGGCGTATCCAATGTCTTGGATACGGCGTATTGGGGTTTCTTGGAGTAGGGACCAAGTTTGATATCTTCCAGAATATTCACATACTATATCTCTAATATGGCGTATTTGTCTTCTCTAGATACGACATATTGATCATGTTTCCATTGTGGTCTTTGGTGAGTGTAGGCACAGATACGTCGTATCTTCCTTGATGGATACGGCGTATTGGTTTAAGCTCTAGAATGTGTGCCTTTTAGTCAAGTTTCAACAAGTACTCCATAATTACTGCAATTCTCAAATACAAATGATTAAGTAACAATTCTTTGCAATAATTATACAAAATAGGTTAATTACATGGGATAAATGATGCTATAAAATAGACGTTATTTGATGTCATTAGTCTAACTAACGCACCAGTGATATTTATGGATCTGATGAACCGAGTGTGTAGGCCTTATCTAGACAAGTTTGTGATAGTGTTCATTGATGACATCTTGATTTACTCTAAGACCCGGGAAGAGCATGAAGTGTACCTAGGGTTAGTCTTAGAATTGCTCAAAGAAGAGAAACTGTATGCTAAGTTTTCCAAGTGTGAATTCTGGTTGCGAGAAGTACAGTTTCTTGGGCATATGATTAATGAAGACGGTATTCATGTAGACCCTAGTAAGATTAAAGCTGTTAAGAATTGGGAAGCCTCTAGAACTCTGTCTGAAGTTCATTTGTTTTTAGGATTGGCATGGTATTATCGTTGGTTCATAGAGAACTTTTCTAAGATAGATAAGTCGCTTACTGTTTTGACTCAGAAAAGTAAGTCTTTGATTAGGGTGAGGATCATGAAAGGGCATTTCAAACTTTGAAGGTCAAGTTGTGAATGCACCAGTTTTAGCTCTCTTTAATGGACCAAAAGATTTTGTTGTGTACTGTGATGCATCGGGCTTAGGATTAGGTTGTGTGTTGATGCAAAGAGGTAAGGTGATAGTATATGTATCTATGCAGTTGAAAATCCATAAGAAAAACTACACCACCTATGATCTGGAGTTGGGTGCGATTGTGTTTGCACTTAAGATCTGGAGACACTACTTATATAGAATAAAGAGTGTCATCTATACCGACCATAAGAGTCTCCAGCATATCTTTAACAAAAAGAATGTACATGTGTCACATCACTGGATAGAGTATTCAGTGACTATGGCTGCAAAATTTGTTACCATCCTGGTAAGGCGAATGTAGTAGCCGACGCATTGAGTAGAAAGAGGATTGATGCTTTGGTGTTAGTCGCGTTCTTTTTAAGTTTTGTAGGAATATCTTCACTCATGAAAATTTTATTGAAGGTTATTTTAGTTTTCTAAGAATATCTTCACATGTGAAAATTTTTATCAAGGATTGATGCTTTGCTCTTAGTCGCGTTCTATTTAAGTTTTGTAGGAATATCTTCACCGTGTAAATTTATTGAAGGTTATTTCAGTTTTGTAAGTATATCTTCACCAAGGATTGATGTTTTGGTCTTAGTCGCTTTCTATTTAAGTTTGGTAGCGGTATCTTCACCCGTGAAAAGAATATACCCTCTTGATCTGCAGTCACGACAATCAACTACTGACCTTTCTCAGTTGCTTTAGTCTGCATTTCTGCTCATTGAACCAGGTGTGTATCTAAAACTACAATGTTGACTTAATACATGGCTTAACATTAGTTTTTAACTAGTAGTTGTTGGCTTATAAACCGTTACTTATTGGTTTTGAATCTGTTATAGTGAAGAATGTCATTGTGCGTGAGGTTTGTTACTAATTTGGACTTACGTTGCTTTACTTTTTTTATTTAATTAATTACATTTACCTAACCGGTGAATGTTATAACAACCCATAATTTTCATAAATGTAAATATCCATCTATTAAGTTAGATGATGTACAATCTATCAGTTATATATGAACTCACCTTTTTCAGGGAAATTTTTCGCTTTATTACATTACATTACTTTGCCAATATCTCAATATGCAATGTAACCTGCATAACTCAAGTTAACGGACTCGGACAACCTACATATGGCAATCCTATCTTCATATATGTCAAGCAAACATCATAACATATCAAGTCAATATCATAATATCATTATTACAAGGTACATTATTCCTAAAAGGTACCATTTGCAACATCATATCAAAACGGGCTTTAAACCATTATCGGATGCCCTAAACCCTAATCTCATGGAAGGGTTAACCCCTAAAGTGAATGCACAAGCTACTAAAGCATATGTACAAGTAATATAACATCTCATCTGAAATATATAATCTCTTTAAATCAAAGTACAAGTCCTTAAAAGCTCAATGCATAAGTCATTAAGCTCAATCCCTAAAATAGCCGTTTTACCTCCGTTTTCATCCTCATTTCTTCACTATCACTTATGTTCAAGCTACTATACTCATTTTACAATATATGAACCCTAATTATTCCATACATAAGCTTTCATACATCTTTTTGCACTCAAAACCCTAATTCAAAACCCTAAACCCTAAAACCGAGCTAGTTTCTAAACCATGACCTGTTTCTTGGCTTTTATCCATTGTAAACCCAAACCAACACTCAAATAAGTTGTAAAAACTTATTTTACAATCATATCAATCCTATTCAATCATTATTTCATCATTACTTCATCATTTTACTTCACTTGTACGTAAAACATATCCTAGAAACCCTAAATGTACCTAATTGGTTCATTTAACCCGTTTACTCGTTTTAAACCATTCTAATCCCAAATAACCAACCAAGGGCCATTATAAACTCATAAAATGAGTTTACAAATCATTATCTATCATTAACTTGGCAATGTGCAAGAAATCAAAGCCTAAAAAACCTTAAGGAATCCAGAAAACCCTAATTATGCCCTAATTGTAACTTTGACACGTTTTCTCAATTTCAACCCATTATAACTTAAACCAACGACCAAACTTCATTTATAATACTTTATATTTTGTATTCCATCATTCCTAATCAAGAGTATGCAAAATATAAGCCAAGAAAGTCAAGAAAACCCTAAACGAGCCCTAGTTGAACCCGTATTCTAATCCGTTTTAACCCAAACAAATTGTTAATCTTTGCTAATTACTTTAATCCCAGACCTTAACAACCTATTTCATCATTCCTTAATCATTTATAACACAATGTACCTTGTTAAAACATTTTGACCCCTCTAAAT
>BQNB010082159.1:0-29411 GCA_026074375.1 Tanacetum coccineum | reverse complement strand
TTATAAAACCTATGCATGCATTACATGCATTTTGGAAGAGAAGTTTTGACACATGGTTAAACCATGTGGTTCTTCTTGTACCGCCCCACATGGGTGTGTTTTTAGTGGGATGAGTTTAAAAACTTGTCCCACATTTTGTAAATACGGGTATCGTCAAAGTCCGATATTTAAAAAGGTACGATTTGAAGCCATTTTTCGTAAAAAGTAAAAATAGTACGAGATACGAAAAATAAAAACTAATGCAACAAAATTTTATCTACGGCATTTTGAAAATATAAACGTCGATGCTTAACGTAGGATTTGCCCTAATTTCTTCCCGGTTAGCCGTGAGTTCATATCTCAACATAAAAATGAAAATTATAATTAATACTCGAGAGTAAAATAACGACCTAAATTTGACGGATTGTCACATATTCTTTCCTTGGCAAACTTATTTTGAATAAGGAAAGTAGATAGAGTCTCATACCATGCCACGAGAGCTTGTTTCAGTCCATAATGGGCTTTATCAAGCTTGCAGGCATAACCAGGGAACTCACTACTTTCAAAGCCAGGAGGCTTTTTAACATAGACTTCTTCTTTCAGTTTACCATTTAGGAAGGCACTTTTGACATCTATTTGGAAAAATATGAAGTTCGTGTATGTAGCAAAGGCAAGGAATATCCTGAAGGCTTCCATCCTTGCCACTGGTGGAAAGGTTTTAGCATAGTTAATTCCTTTTTCCTGGCTATAACCTTGTGCAACCAGTCTTGCTTTATTTTTGGTGGTTATACCATGCCCATCTTTCTTTTTCTTGAATACCCATTTGGAGCCTATAGCTATTTTTCTATAAAGGAGTAGAACAAGAGTCCATACTTTGTTTCTATAGAAATGATACAATTCTTCTTGCATGGCATCAACCTATCCTGGGTGTTTTAGTGCCTCAGACACCTTTTTAGGTTCTATCTTAGAGAGAAAGTTAGCAAATAGACATTTACTAGCTGAGGTAGTTGTAAGCTTGACAGCCATGCTTCTTGTAAGCATGCCTTCACCAAGATCACCAATGATATTCACAAGTTTAATGTGTTGATCTTTTGACCATCTATCCTGAGGAGCACGATGAGAACTTATAGAGGCTTGATGGGATATTTGAGATTGAGGAACATTAGGGACTAAGAATTCAATGATAGATACTAAGACTTTAGTATTATTCCCTGATGGACCTTTAGTGGGTTGGGTGATAATTTTTTCATCCTGAACATTTTGTTCATGAGTTCCTTCAATGTTGATTAGATCAGAAGGACCTTCGGCATCCTCACTGTGAGGTGTTTCATGCTCATTTAGAGCAATCACTTCAGAAACATGTTTTTCTTAGGTAAGTTTAGTGAGTGAACAACCATGAGGAATAACATAGTATGAGATATCAGAATTAGCTTGATATTGTCTAGATGGATCATCCTTATGAATAAATTCATCAGGAGGATATCTAGAGGAATCATCAATTCCAATCTCATCCACTGATGTATTGGTAAACTTGATGGCTTCCATACTCTCATCAAATGTTACATGATAAGTCTCCTCAACTTGTTGTCTTCTTGTGTTTAAGACTCTGAAAGCCTTTGAGATAAAAGAATATCCTAAGAAATAACCATCATCGGCCTTAGCATCAAATTTGCCTAAATGATCCTTGTGATTATGAATAAACATAGGACATCCAAATACATGAAAATAGTTGATATCATGGATTCTTTCTCTAAATATCTCATAAGGAGTCGTATCATGTCTTTTAACAATAATTGATCTTTTTTGAGTATAACAGGCTATTCTGACTGCTTTAATCCATAAATGCTTAGAGAGTACTGATCCATTCAGCATTGTTCTAGTAGCCTTAATGAGAGTTCTATTATTTCTTTCAGGTAAACCATTTTGTTTAGGTGTATAGGGAGAAGATAAGTTCGGAGAAATTCCTTTCTCATCACAAAACTCTCAAGTTTATGATTTTTAAACTCAGTCCTATTATCAGTTTTGATTTGTTTGACTTTTACATCATTTTGGTTTTCCACCATCCTGATAAAAGACATAATTATTTCAGGTGTCTGACTCTTCTTCTTGAGAAAGTAAACTCATGTATATTTTGAGTATTCATCAACTATGACTAGGGTGTATTTCTCATGATTTATGGATATTAGACTGACTGGTCTAAATAGATTCATATGAAGAAGATGCAAACACTTTCTGATAGAGAAGTTTTGTTTAGTTTTAAATGAAGCTCTATGGTGCTTCCCTTTTTCACATGCTGAGCAAGGTTTATCTTTTGAATAAACTAGTAAAGGAAGACCAAGAACTTTGTTTTGCTTTGCAAGTTTATTAATGTTCTTGAAATTAAGGTGTGATAACCTTTTATCCCATAGCCAGTTTACACTTTTTGAGGCTTTGGAAAATAACCAGGCTCTATTTGGAGTCGGTGATGACATGTCAAGGACATAAACATCATTTCTTCTAGGTGCTATCAGGACAATTTCTTTATTAGCATTAAAGATTGTTCCTTGCTTATCATCAAATTGTACAATGTATTTAGCATCACAGAGTTGACTAATGCTAATTAGATTGTACTTCAGACCATTTACAAAAGCTATTTTAGTAAAAATAATATCCCAGAGTTTATTGAACCATATCCCTTAGTAATACAAGATGAGTTATCATCAAACACTACCTTAGGACTTGGTTACTCTACATATTTGTGTAGATAACTTTTGACACCAGTCATACTCCTTGAGCATCCACTGTCTAGGTACCAAATAGGCTCTCTGATGTGTCTTTACACAAATAATAAACTTAGGTTAGTTTCTATTGTGAACTTACTTTTTGGTGGGCTCCCTGGCCTTTGTAGCCTGAATTTTCTCACCTCTTTTGAAGCGATCAAACTCATTGTGGTCAGTAGTGGAGTGTACAGTGCTTCCACATGTATTACACTTTACACCAATTGAAGACTCACAAGACTGAGAGGACTCAGCTAGTATACATCCTCTTATATGAATGACACAATTGTGGCCTAAGGTAAAGTGATCATAACTTCCACAGATTTCACACTCAGGGTAGTTCTTGCAATCATCAGGTATGTGATCATTGAAACCATAGTGTGTGCATGGTGGGAAAGGCTTTTCCTTTGCTTTCAGGATCTGCTTGGAAGGAGATGCATACTGATAAGGCTGAGCTTTGTAGTTTTTACTCCTTTTTAGTAAAGCAAAATACATTTCATGATCTGAGGTCCTATGATCCTCCTTTTTGCATATCATGCAGTAGAGAATCCTATAGCAATCATTATGTAAGTTATTGGTATAGTGACAGATTTCACACTTAAGTTGTGGTTTTTAAATAGGCTTTGGCCTAAGTAACTTAGATGAACCAGAGTTTTAGACTTTGGGTTGACTTATCTTTAATGAGTCAACTGATTTAGATGACTCAATCTGTTGAATCTGTATATTTGATTCTTGATTCTTCTAGGTGGAGTTGAACTTTTCATCAATTAACATTTGAACAAGTTTAGTTAATTCATTAATCTTTGATTCTTGTTCAGTGTTCTTAACTTCTGTAGGAACTGAAGGTGTGGTTGATTCAGTCTCACTAACAGTGACAGTTCCTAAAACACTCTTGTTTAAAGAATCTTGTGTTTCAGGCTTTGTATGTTTCATGATAACTAAGCCATATCTCTCTTTTAGAGAGTGGGATTGAAAGGTTAATGACATTACCTCTAAGCTTGGTGAAGCTCCTTGAAGAATTTTCTGGAGAGGTAAAGGAGTAAGGGATCTTGCTTCATAATCTTTAGATGATTCAAGGTCAATTGATGCTTCAGTGGGTTTTAAAGACTCATTTACAACTTGACTTTTAGGGAGCAGAATTCTTTCAGCATTAAAGTTTGGAAGTTTGTTGTCAGGATTGAGTCTCTCAACCCAGTCTTTGGATTTAGGGACCATTTCATGGTCATAATTCATGGAAGCGGGAATGAAAACATTTTCATTTAGATTTATTTTGGATAAAGATTCGGTGAGCAATTCACCACCAAGAACATTTTTCTTTTGGTGAGGGATTTGCTTACTGATACATTGACTAACCTTTTTTGAGCTGGTTTTTTCATTGATCTTTTTTTCCTCTTTGAGTTGTTCTTGAAGAGCATGATTTAACTTAGCAAGTTCAGTGTTTTGAATTTAAAAAGTGATAGCATCAAGCTTATCTTGTTTTAAGATTAATAGTTCATCTCTACACTTGTTTAATTCAAAAACAATTTTGTTGTATTTTGACAGTAAGTTTAATCTTTGCTCTTCAACAAACTAAAGATCAATATTGATATATTTGAGATAATTTTTCCAATCAGCATCCTCATCAATAAAGAGAAGAATATTTACCTTTCTCATGGTACAAGGCTTATAAATGCTCTTTTGAGCTATCAACAAGCTCCACCTTATCAAATGATAAGCTGGTATGGTCTTGGAAGCCCTTCCATTACTGGCTTCCCTTCCAATAACAAGCTAAGGTGATTTATAGGGTGGAATTAAGTGTCAATAAGCTCATTAAGCTTTAAGAGCTTTAATGAGAATCTAGCTTAGATAGTGTAAATAACAACTTATTAAGAGCTTAAAAGAACTGTTGAGAGCTTATTAAACCATTTTACTTTTAAAGCAAACTGAATCTAACATAAGATTAAAAGTGACTTCAAATTTTATAAATTAAATATGAATTACAATACTTTTTAACGAAGATTACAAAGACTTAATTGACTATAAACTAGAAAATTACAATAAGCTAAAACTATTTTTACACTACTCCTAAATTAAGCTAGATAATCTCCCCTTTGTGAATGAGAGAGCCCTCCTATTTATAGGAGTAAGAAGAAACTTCTAGGTCCTCAAAGGCGCTCCCCTCTGATTTGATCTCTGCCCTTGAATCCTTTCAATAATTGGATACTTAATTGTGACCCTTGGATGAGATTGTGCGCACACGGATTTCCAGCGTGGCAATCCTTGTGTCAGAGACCTTGAGCTTCTTTTGGCTTGATTTTAGTATAAAATTCCCACCAAGGTGTGTTTCTTTGTAGCACGCGTCTCAACCCCTTGAGCCCGTGTAGCCAATCACAAGCGTTTGATGACGCTTCTTGTGCCAATGTGGAGCTTAGTACTTGGTATATTTTGTGCCATACTGGACGAGCTTCTAGAAGGGATTAATTTCTCTATAATTAAGGTTAATTGTGAGAAAGTGAAATGGGGAAGACGATGAACAGTAAAAACTGTTTTTCCCGCCCCCAAATGCTATTCGTTCGTTGGTTTGACTGAGGGTTAAGTTGGCGTTGACTTGGGCTTAAGATTTATAAAAAGAAGATTGGGCCGGTGTTATTTGGGCTTGGGATGGGTTAAAAGGATTTATAGTAAAACATTTTTAACAACCGTTAGTTTTGGACTAACGGTGTTAGGATTTTTGGGACTTTAGGTGAAAATGGTTTAACGTTAAGGGTATTTTGGGTATTTTAAGGGTTTTGGCATTTTGTGGTTTGACCAAGTTTGACCAAGGGTTGACTTTTAAAGACCTTTGACTGAGCATTGTTGAAACCTTTCCGTCTCTTGTTCACTCTTTCCGTCTCGTGCCCGTGTTTGTTTGGTTTTGACCGTTTTCTTGTGATTTTTGCAATATCCGTACCTACACATCACAAATGACAAAACAAGCAATATACAAGCATAATTTGCACAATTTGTTCATTTTAGGGCCATTTTTGATATAAAAAGGATATGTGATTTCTCACATATCAACGCCTTTATGCAAAGTGATTGTTGTTCCTCTTAGTTAGTGAACAATAACTATAAAGTTATCATTTACTAACTCATAGCTTGTAAGTAAAGTAATGTATTTGTTCTTTGAAAAGGTTTTGTGTAAGTAAAGATAAACAATAAGTATAAGACATAAAAATAACTTTTCAACGTTTAATTCTTTTTATTAAGAATTATACCCCATTGTATGTGGAACTACAATGGGGATTGAATAACAATGTGTGTGAGTGATCTCCCCACTAATAACTTTGCATAAACCTAAAGTGTTATGCGAAGTTAACTACTATGCTAACCAACTGAGCTCACTCAGGGACTTAGTAGATTTAGAGGGGTAGGTGTTTGTGAAAGTTACGACTTTGAATGCACAAACTTAACCTACTCCTTTACAAGACGTGTTCTATTTATACTACTTAGGTAGGGTCATACCCCGCATGGGTGATAAGTATGTGTCCCAATGCTGATAGGCTAGTACATATTGTACACCTTTGTCTCTATTACATTTCTATTCTAAGTATGGGACAAACACACTTTCTAAGGTCAGTACTAACACTGGCCTTGTCTTCATACCCTATTCAGGATAGTTTGACTTCAGGCATATAAGAGCTTGGACTTATTTGTTTCCAACTATCCCGCCTGTTCTTTAGTCTTTCGTCTTCCCATCACCTTCTTCTTTGGCTCAAGCTTCATTTATTGAGTATCGCCTTACTAAATGTTAGAGTCTTTCTTATAGACTCAGGCTGAGCATTTTAAAGGAAACTCACTGAGTGACTATTCACTTAGTGACCTTAGAATGTTAAAGGTTATTAACACTTAGGATATTTTGTATTCAAATCCTAAGTGAAAGATCATTTGGCACTGAATTGGCCCAACAGTGACCTTTGACTTAGCTTGACCAATAAGAGAGTAAAACCGTTACATGATTAGGAACAACGTAAATCCAGATTAAGGTCAAATGAATATTTTTGTTTAATGGTATGTTGAAAATATGATCATACTAGGTTCATAAAGAAGTTTCGGCCTTGGCTAGAGGCGTTTAATAAAGTATTTGAGTTGGTGTTTTGTTGAAAAACAGGAGGTTTCGTTTTTGTTCCTCTCTAAGTCTAAACCTTATTTGGAGTGTTCCCAAATGCTCAAATATCATGTACATACCTTTATTGAAGTTTCCACATGCGTCGGGTAAGAGGAAAGCCGACAAAAGCAAATCCGTAAAAACAAACCAGCGCGCCGGACAGGAAAATCCGGTTTTACGGATTTAGGCTATCGTTTGTGATTTTACGTTTTACGAATGTTTATTTGTCATCGTCAAAACATGAAGGAGATCCTAGTCAATGTTGCACCAACAAATAGGACAACATGGAATTAACCATTTCTTTCAGTACTCTATTTTTCCTTTCAGATATACCATTTTGTTGTAGAGTATAGGCATCAGTCGTTTCATGGATTATACCAACAGACTAAAAATACAAAGTATCCATATACTCACCTCCCCTATCAGTCCTGTATCTTTTGATCAGGGACCCTTGTTGCAATTCAAATTTAGTTTTGAATACTTTAAATTTATCTAATGCTTCATCCTTAGTATGTAATAAATAAACATAGCAAAACCTAGAAGCATCATTAATAAATGTCACAAAGTATTTCTTATTCCCTGATGAGGGAGTAGCATGCAAATCACACAAGTTACTGTGGATCAGCTCGAGAACTTCAGTTTCACGTTTTACATTTTGAAATGGTTTCTTAGTTATTTTGGTCAGCATGCAAGTCTTACACTTTTCAGTGTCCATATCAAAGGCTGGGATTAACCCATCCTTAGACATATCTTGCATCCTCTTAAAGTGGACATGACATAGTCTAGCATGCCATAGGATTAAATCATTCAGTTTAGAGGTTGAGATGAAGGCTAAATTAACAATATCATAAACAATATTAAGCCTATTACTCAAATAACCAAAACCAATAAACACATCATGTTTAGACAAAACAAATTTATTAGATTCGGTTACTTGTTTATAACCATAATTATTCAAACCACTAATTGAAACCAAATTCTTCCTAATAATATGAACATGCAAAACCTTAAACAAAGAAACAATCTTTCCAGAACTAAATCTAAGATGTACACAACCACGTCCATGCACCAGGGCTGTTGACTCAATTTCCATGTGAAGAATAGATTCATCATTTAGTGACTCATATGTCTTGAAACAACATCTATCTTTAAACACATGAACAACTACTCTCAAGTCAATCCACCACGCAACATCATCATCTTGCACATAGTTAGATTCAGATACATATGTAACATAACAAACATGAATAGATTTATTAAACATATTATGACCTTTCAGAGTAACTGAACCATTCCCTAAACCACTTGTGCATGAATAGTTGCCTTTACTACCAACATTAACACCTTTGCAATCCCTTTTAATGTGACCAGTTTTGCCACATTTCCAACAAGTAGGTTTTGCCTTCGTGTTAGGGTCAACCCTTGTGTTATCATGATGCTTACGTTTACCCTTGTTGTCATTATACCTGGTGGAGTTGTTATGCTCCACCATATTGACAACTAAAGGACTAACAACATTGTTCCCCTTTGGCTTGTCACTATCTTGTACCCTGAGGGACTCGTCAATGTGCAGATGACTGCCTAACTTTACAAAAGTTAATTCCTCCTTCTTATGTTTCAATGTATGCTTGAAATATTTCCAAGAAAGAGGGAGTTTATCAATGATACAAGAGACTTGAATAGCCTCATCCATGTTTATCTTATGTTGTGTAAATCTACCAAGTATACCAAGAAGTTCATTGTATTGTTCCATAACTGGTCTTGAATCAGTCATTTTGTAATTGGTGAAATTACTTACAAGGAACATCTTACTTGATGCATCCTCAGCCATATATTTGGCCTCCAAGGGATCATATAGTTCTTTTCTAGATTCAACATTTTGGTATAGATCAAACAAGGAATCAGACATACCATTGAGAATGATGCCATGACACACATAGTCATCATTATCCCATTTTTCCCTTTTTTCGGATTGTTCCACAATAGCATTCTCACCATCTTCAGGCTTTTGTATAGTTAGAACATACACCATACTCATGGTAGATAGAAGAAAATGAATCTTCTTTTGCCATCGTCTGAAATCCACCCCTTCAAACTTGTCACGCTTGGAGAAATTAGCCACCATATGCTTCATCGCCGCAACCATTAATTATCACAAAATAATTTACTTTGATTGTTGGTACCAGAACATGGTGAAGATAATCAATAATATACCAATGAATGGTTATCGGATATCACTTGGAATCGTGTTATCACTTTCCAAAGTAAACCATTCGACCCTAATGCCTTCGTATCATGAATATCTACTTGGGATAAGACTAAATGTTTGTTATTGAATTAGGCATAAATCAATAACCCTTGCGCGTCCAAGTGTTTATGTTTTTGTATATCTCTGTCATGTAGATGTTATGATCTCTATTTATAGTAGAGATCACTCAACCCTAATCAATCGAATTATGAGTGATTAACGGCCCATTAATCATCACATAATTAGCTTCCATAATTGTAAGGATGAGTGGTTACACGACCAATTAAATGTGGTCATTAATGTAGTTATAACTGTCACTTGAATATGTCAAAGCCGTAACAAGTATTTGAATTCATTCCAGCTAAGTTATTCCTTCAGTGACTTGAACACTCAATAGCTGGCTCACTGAAGAGCATACACGCTGAAGGTTCAAACTGAAAGGACTTACTAATGAGTTAACCCGCTGAGGATGAATACTCTGATGGATTACTCCCTGATGGTGTCTTTCACCTTACTACTCAAAGAGTACAAAGCTAAAGCCATGAGACTAATGAATACCATTTAGTTTAGAGTTACACTCAGCGAGGAGTGTACTCACTGAACTTTATCAGCGACTTGAATTCCCTTTTACCACTTCAGTGACCTATGGTCTAGCCTCATTACCCGGTATGAATGGAACCCAACAATTGAATTAAATTTCCAACATAGACTCTATTCGTCCCATCCTATTATAATTGTCGTTTTTAGTTTATATTAACATAAACACGAGACGCTATAAAGAAAATCGTAAATTTCCGACAATTTGATTGAATGCAAAGTTAACACTTTAGCATTTTTTCATTTGAGTTACAATAAAAAAGACATTGAAACTACCCGTGTATTACACAGGTCTTAAACTAGTTTATAAATACTCCGTAATTGTTTATTCATCGAGAAACTTTTGCAAAACTTGTTGCTCTTACTTCTTTTGGCAATTGAAATGTCGATTTTGAGAGCATTCGAAATAGTAAAAAGGAAAAAACAAAAAAAATTCAAAATGATAATAAAATATGAGGTAGGTTATAAAGACTCCTTTAAAAGCTATTTATACCCTCCTATGTTTTTTGGTTTTTTATTTTTATTAATTTTTATTTTATTTTTATAAAACTGTGAAACGAAAAGTGCGAAATAAAAATTATAAAATTTAACAAGTCAAAAGTATAAAACTGACTGTTAGCCTCAAAATATTGAGTCGAACAATGAAATTCATTCATTATGAATATTAGGTCTCGGTCTTTATTTATATAATGTTGTAATAGGCTAGAAAGGGTAAACAGGCTCGTTTATGTAATCTAATCGGTCACGTGTTATGGGCTAAAGCCCAAGTAATCCCGAGCTCGGCCCATAGAAAGCTCATAGGCATGTAAGCATCATGGTGCAAGTATAAATACCCCTCTTTAAGTGTGGATAGTGTATTGGTCTCATTTGTTTTTCACACACATTTGTTAGATTCAACCATCTCTTTTTTCTTCTCTCTACTTTCTCTCTTTAACCTCTCTCTACAATTCTTCTTTTTTCTCTTATCTATTTTCTTGATTTATCCATGGTGAAGTGAAAGTGATCTTGGGTTATAACAATTGGTATCACTCGCCACGGGTGGGTTTAATATTTTTGTTGTTGTGAGCTTATTTGAGCTTATTAGATTCGGCTTCTTTATAGCCTATTTATTTTATATTTTTTTTCGTAAACTTTGAAAGTAGTTGTGGTAGTTGTTTTCTAAAATTTGTTTTCCAAAAGTCATTTTATTTGTTTTCAGATGTTTTCGTAAACTTTGTATCTTGGGCTTACTGTTCAAGATTTAACATATGGGCTGCAAAGTATATTAGAGCGTGTTTTAATCTTTAGAGTTTTTTTGTGCTTTAATTTCGTCAAACAGCAAGTCACGCAAGTCACTCTCATTTATGTTTTAGTCACTCTCTTATATTTATTTTTCGTGGCTTATTTTAGCTTAAAACAGCTTTTCATAGCTTATTTGAGGCCTATTTGGTCAGCCTTATTTACAGGTTTTTGTTATTTAGCTTATTTATTTCGAGTCCAACTTTTTCTTGTTTCGTAGCTTATTTACAAGCTTATCAACTTAAGCTTGGCTTATTTGTGGTGTTTTGTGAGCTTTTTAGAAGTAGCTTATCCTTAAAGCTTATTCAAGTTTTTTTTGGCTTATTTCTTTATGTGGTCCAAGGTTGAGACAAAGAAACCAAGATCCACATATTCAGGAAACAAGAACAAGGAAAGGACACAAGCACGTTTGTACAATTGTTGAAGTAACCGAACTAGCAACTTTCTTCTTTAACCGAACTAGCAACTTTCTTCTTTAACCGAACTAGCAATTTTCTTTAACCGAACTAGCAAATCTTCAACCGGATACGCAAGTCAAGCTTAACCGAACTCGCAACCCTTTAGAAGGAACCGAACTCGCAACCCTTTAGAAGGAACCGAACTCGCAATTTTCTTCTTTAACCGAACTAGCAATTCTCTTTGAAACCGAATTCACAATTGTGTAGTGAACCGAATTAGCAAGTCCACAAGAACAAAACTATACATGTGTTAAGTATTTTTGGGTTTTTTGGTTTCGTGTGACGGTTAACTACGAGACTTATAACTTATATCATTGTGATCGTGATTCGTTTTCGATCAACGTGGTATATTCACATTGAACCGGCGATAACCGTACCATCCCGCGGGATCAAATTTGCATTCGTTCATTGTTAAAAGAAATTCGAACGAAGAAGAAGAAATAAAAGAGGGAAACGTTTTTATATTTATTATAATTCAAAATTTGCACTTTTGGCCCCTCAACTTCATAACAGTTTTTACTTTTAACTTTTAGGTTTTCAAAGTTTTACTTTTAGCCCTTTGTCCTTACAACTCTTTCAATCTTAACCTCTACTTTTAAAAACATTTTCATATTTAGTTATTTGTTTTCAAGATTTTTTTACTTATATTATTTTTAATCATTTAGCCCCTCTAGTTTTAATTAATTACATCATTAATCCTAATTTCACGTTTTTTTCTAATAATCGTTAATTAAGCTCAAGTACCTTAACGTCAACTCCGATTCATCGACAACAACAATTATACATTCACGGTTTCTTCTTGATTTAGTAAAATCTCGTAAGAGATTATTCTTTTTTCGGTTTAAGTTATAGAATTGTAAAATCCCGTGAACGTTAATTGATTTCAATCCACAACAACAATCACTTTACCTACTTAAGATCCTACAAATCATTTTCACTTCACATCACGGTAAAAAAAATAGAACCGAAAGATACTTTATCTTCGTGTTCAGATTCAGATGAACAAGAGATACAACAACTGCAAAAGCAAGCAAAGAATTTAAAAGAGATCTCCATGAACAAATTGAATGCACTCAAAACAACCACTCAACGCCTTGAAAGACGGACTTTCACTCACTCACTATTGTTTGAAAGAGCATTTTTGAGACTCTTTAGTAATGACGTCAGAACTTTCAAGTATGAGTTATCTCAAAACATGAATAACAGTTCAGTTTGACAAGTTCACGAGAAGGATTCCAAGTCTGCTCTAAGTATGATCACAGTGCAGTTTGACAAGTTCATACATTCAGAGATGCTCAAGTCTTCCAATTATGATTTCAATGCTCGAGAAGCAAGGCAAGACTTCAAAGACTACACTCAAATGGAAGCTAAATCCTTCAGAGACTTGATAATCCAACACATCGAATCCATTGAGCAATGTATTATTGAAAGAGCACGTCATGAACAAGCGATGCATAATAGGTTGAAAAGGTTGAATGAAATAAAGTTTCAAATTCAAGAGTGCATGGTTCAAAAGGTTAAAGCATCGGATGCTAGTTCGAGAGAAAAATATTGCAATAGGATTGTATCAGATAAAGGGAATGATCAAGGTTTAGAGAATCAAAGCAACACATCTGGAGATGAAAACTGCAGGTCAAGGAATGAATGCAATGACAAAAGCACTTATAGGGATTATATGGACATCAGACCTTCCTATGACACGGAACCAATGGTTGAGGTACCATATACTGCTGAATATAATGTGTTTGTTGTTGACATACAACATTCTGAGCAACCTGAATGCATTATTAACACATGTGTAGTGGAAAAGGTTGATAGTACTGTCATTCCTGATTCACCGGATATGTGTGATAATGAAATTCAGACTGACCAAAATGACGTAGAATGTGATGATGAGCGTGTTGCGCTTGCTAATTTAATTGCAAATTTAAAACTTGATGTTGATGAAAATAAAAAGATTCAAAAGAAATTAAAGAAAGTAAACACATCACTTGCTCATGAATTAAAGAGCAAATCTATTCTTACGGAAACTAGTAGAACTCTGCTCGGGAAATATTACAAGATTTCAATGCATACACTACCATGGAAGCTCAAACCTTCAAGGAAACAATAATTCAAAACATGGACTCCATTGCACAATGTATGGTTGAAAGAGCAAGTCATGAGCAAGAGCTTAAGATGACGTTGAAAAGGTTGAATGAAAGTCAGGTACAGATTCAAGAGTGCACGGTTCAAAAGGTTCAATCATCGGTTACAAGTTCAGGAGATGAAACAAGCAGTGGGATTGTATCAGAAGAAGAGATGATAAGAAGGAATTGGAAGCACATTACGGTTTCATGGCAAAAAATTCAAGAGTCTTCCTGGCAAAATAAGTTCTAATTGATACGTCATTGGAACAGGTACAAAACAATGATGAAAATAATGTGTTTGCCAATGAAAGACAACATTCTGAGAAAAATTCTGCAGAATGTACTGATGAGCGTGCTGCGCTTGCTAATTTAATTGCAAATTTAACTCTTGATACTGAGGAAAACAAAATGATTTTAAAGCAATTAAAGAAAGCAAACGCATCATTGACTCAAGAACTGAAGGAGTGCAGAACTAACCTTGATGAGACTGGTAGGGCTCTGGGGGAGGCTACTAGTTGTCGGGATAGTTGTCTGATTGCACTTCAGAACAAACAGAATGAGTTTGAGAAGTACAAAGCCTTTAATGACCGGACGATTGATTATGAGATTCTTCAAACAAAGTTAAATGAAACTCTAGGACTATTAGCTTAAAAGACACTGAATATTAAAGAGGTTGTTGAAAACTAAAGCCTATGAAATTTCAGTTCTCAATCAGAAACACGATGAATTAGTCAAAAAGAGTCTTTTAACAAAGTCACAACTGGAAGGTTATCTCAAAGAGAACACAAAGGTCATTTCGGATTTAAAGGTTAAGGAAGATAAAGATATTGACAAAATGATTGAAATAGACAAACAGTTAAAGTTTTTGAATGAAATTGTTTATACTCGTAATCAGTCAATTCAGACCATTCATATGTTAGCACCCAAATGCGCGACATATAATGGTAGACTAACCTTTGCCAATCCTAGGTACCTCAAGAAAGCTCAATCTGATAAACCCTGTTTGTATGAGATCCCATTTGATACTTCTAATCCTGCAAACAGATTTGCCCCTAAAAGGGAAGAGACCATGACTCTTGATAACGAATGTAGATCAAAATTGAATAAAGACATAGTGAAACCATATGATTACACAAAACAAAATAGTCTTTATGAAATTTTCAAAGCACCCTTACTGGAAGTATCTATTATCAGTTGGAACCACGAAAATAAGTTAGAAGTAACAATGTGGAGAAAACCGTTTGTTAGAAAACAAGACCAAACATGCTAAAAACATTCCTTTCTACCCGTTTTGAACATTCATTAGTAAAAGAAGACAAGTTTAATACGACATGACATTTAACATCAATCAATTTGAGAGAAATTGATGATCAAACTTTGCTTAAACATACTATAGCTGTTTTCGCGGTGCCAAACTGCTCATGATATGAACTTTAGAATAAAAACCTTATTAATGCCTCTTTCCATAAAATCACAAAATGATAGCTTTCGTTTTGAACATGAACTTAAAACGGAAATGCATGAAGATTTTGAGTACGTTAAATCCCTTGAAAAAGAGATTGACGAACTTGAATCTGAGAAGGCTGATTTTTCAAACATATATGATCTACTTCTCGAAGAGTGTGTGTCTAAAGATGTTATATGTTCATATTTGCATTCTCTGTCTGATTTAAATGCTCATACTGAATTACAATGCTTGTATCTTCATAAAGTCAAAGAATGTGAATGTCTTGCAATAAAGCTTTCGAAACAAACTGAATCTGTTAACAAAGAAGTTCATAATAATTTGTTAAAAAGTTTTTCTAAACTTGAAAAACACTCGATTTCTCTTGAACTTGCTTTACAACAATGTAAAGAACACATGAAAAACAACTCAGTTTGCAAAGAAAACGGATCAAATGTATTTCGAAAAGAACGTGAACAATATCATGAAATACAGGATTTGAAAGCTCAAATGCAAGACAAGAACATAGCAATAAGTGAGTTGAAGAAACTCATCGAGAACTGCAAGGGAAAGCATGGAAACTCCAGTTTTTGATAAACCAACTGTTGTTCCGATCAACCCAATGCATCAACGTATTCAAAACCATCAGTTTTAGGAAAACCGACTCCTTTTTCAAATTCTCCTGAAATGAGAAGTTTTCAAACGAAACAGTCGGTTAATAAAACTAATGTGTCGGATGGTTTGTTTAAACAAGTCACTCAATAGAATTTGCCTCAGATTAGAAAACAAGCAGTTCGAAACACCAATGTGATTGCACCTGGCCCCTCTAGGAATAACCCAAAGCATGTGTCATTTCAGTCACCTAAAGAATTTGTAGGCTCAAATGACATGGTTCATAACTACTACCTAGATAAAGCTAAGAAAAGTTGCCAACTTCATGAAAGACAAAGATGTGAATGGAAAACCTAGTATGATTGATCCTGCTAGATTACCCAACACTGCTATGGTTGCAAACCAAAACCTAGGAATTGGCACGCATCAATGGGTAGATCGGGTTTCAAACAAAGATGTTCACTTAGGAGAACATAGGAAACAAAAGCCTTCTTGAAGTTCATGACTCAATGTTCCTACATGCAAAAAGTGCCTTTACAGTGCAAATCATGATGAATGCGTCTTAGAATACCTCTCAAGGTTAAATCCTCGTGCCTCTGCACAGAATAAGGATGCAAAATCCCATAAGACAACAAAGAGATATATGCCCGTAGAAAAGTCAAGTGCATCTAAGAAACCAGAAAGACAGATCCCCACAGGACATAGGTTCTCAAACAAAAAGACTACCACTGTCCCTGAGAAAACAATGAATCCTAGATCTTGTCTTAGGTGGCAACTAACGGGTAGAATTCTCAAGACTGTTGGTCTTAGGTGGGTTCCCACAGGAAAGTTATTCAACTCTTGCACGAGCAAGGTTGACAGTGAACCCACGCATGGTTCAATAGTAGATATCCCTCATATTCATGCATGCAAACAAACTCTGGGTTTAAGTGCAGGTAAATCATTCAATGGTCAAAAGCAACAAAGAATTGACCTAAATGCAAATGCACTATACAATGCAAAGCAGGAAAATCTCAGAGTGTGGTTGCAGAAAATGTTGATATCTAAGAAACCAATGCCAAAATGGTTTCACAAAAGATGAACTACATCAATGGTGTCTGCTAAAACTAACACTTCAGGCCCCATTCCTCAATGTTCAAATGATGTCTGTTCACATCAGTTCAGGCCTCGTTCTTCATCAAATGACTTCTGATCATAACCGTTCAGAACTCGGAATTCAAGACCACAGCAATGAACCGTCAAGTTCAAAGTTGGTTCCAAAAGTTGTTCCTCTAGCAGTCAAGATAGCTACATCACGACAAGAGTTGGAATTACTATTCCACCATCATATAGCAATGCTGAGGACAACAGGTAAATAAATACAAAATTAGAAAAACAGAAAATTTCCAAAAAGATTCTTCTCGACATGTCTCTTGGAATCGATAACATTTACGTGCTTAAATGTCGATTAACATTGACACGAGTGTGTAAATGAAGTTCGAGCGAGAGTTTCCAAATAGTTTCAAAACATGTCATTTCTAATTTTCTTGATGGCTTATGTGCAAATATCAGTACATAACCCGAACTTCAAATAAAGGAAGGTTTATAACTTATCCTCACAACGAGAAAATTAACATTTCTTGGTCTTGAGCTATTCTTATAAGACATTCAATATCTTTAGCTCAAGAAAAAGGATAGTGTACATTTCAGTGCGCGTACCCTTAACGTTAGAAGAGAAGTCCTCTAACATTCAGTTTTTCAAAAAGTTGAACACGGTTTTTCAAGAATTTCTCGATGACAAATCATAATCTTTCAAAATTATGTGTTTAACACTCCAACCCTCACAATGTTTTCATGGAAAACAAAAGGAGAAGATCAGACTGTAATTCGCAACAAAGCATGACTTGTGTGCTAAGGTTATGCTCAAGAAGAGGTAATTGATTTCGAAGAATCATTGCACAGTTGCTCGCTTGGAGGGCAGTTTCGGATTTCGTTTGCCAACGCAGCACATCAAGTCTTTTCCAATCTATCAAGATGGATGGAAAACGGCATTTCTTAATGTCCACTAACATGAGGAGGTTTATGTTGCTCATCGAAGGTTCGTCGATCAGATTATCCAAAAAAGTATACCTTCTCGGGGAAAGCTTGTATGGATTAAAAGCAGCTCCAAGAGCCTGGTATGATGACTTTCAACTTCTGATGTCCAAAGGCCTTTACTAAGGTATAATTGATCCCAACGTTATTCAAGATAAAATACGGAGGATATTCTACTTGGCAAGATGTACGTTGATGACAAAATCTTTGGGTCAACAAACCCTAAATATTTAAAAAGATTTAAAAAGTTAATGCATAGTAATTTGAAATGTCTTAATGGGGATGATGAAATTCTTTTTAGGAACTACAAAACCCACCAGTCCCCAAAAGGTATTTTATCAATCAGGCAAAGTACGCTTTTAGAATCTAAAAAAGCAAATAATATGGACAATTGTCACTCCATTGTACAACCATTGGGCTACAAAACCGTAGAACCAATCCTGATACCGAAGTAAAATCGGCCTCCCCCGCCCACTGATGTACTGACATCTATAGACCAACTTAGTGCAATCAGTATGTATTATGCCTCGTTATCAAGCACGACCATACACAAAATCACCTCAAGGAGTTAAAAATCTTTAAATACCTAAAGGGTTCCATTAACATGGACTCTGGTATCCAAAGGAATCTGGCTTTAAACTAACCAGCAATTTCCATACCACTGATCATGCCGGATGCCTGTGATACTCGAAAAGCACTTTCTGACGGATATAGTTTCCTTGGTGATAAGCTAGTAAGTTGATGTCAAAGAACAAAACTGCACTACAATGTCTTCAGTCAGAGACAGATTACGTGGCGTTATCTGCAAGTTGTGCTCAAGTAATGTGGATGAGGACACAACTTCAAGATTATGGCTTCAACTACAACAAAATACCGTTGTACTGCGACTCTCAATCAGCCATAGCAATATCATGCAACCCCGTACAACATTCTCGAACAAAGCACATCCATACTCGGTATCATTTCATAAAGGAACCGGTTGAAAATGGAATAATAGAATAATATTTGTCAAACTGAATACCAAGTAGTCTGACATGTTACGAAACCCGCTTCCTGAGGATCGGTTTAAGTAATCTTGTCCAAAGAAGGTATGAGATGTTGACTCCAGATTAACTGAGGTTCTGAAAAATGAGACTGCTTGATATCATCATCAAACATCACCATGTAAATATTTTTTGAGAAAAAGAAAATACAAAATCAGAAAAACATAAAATTTCCAAAAAATTCTTTCCGACATGGTCTCGTGAATCGATAACCATTTACGTATTAGAAATGACGATTAACAGTGACACTGTAGAAAATGAAGGTTCGAGCGGAGAGTTGCAATAGTTTCAACATGTCATTTCTAATTTTTCCTAAATGGCTATGTGCAAATATCAGTACAATAACCCGAACTTCGTATAAAGAAGATTCTAACTTATCCTCACAACGAGAAAAATAACGTTTCTCGGTCTTGAGTTTTCTTACCAACATTTCAATTTTTTAGCTTCAAGAAAAGGATAATGTACTTTCAGGTGGCGCTTACACCTTAGCGTTAGAAGATAAGTCCTCTAACAATTGGATTTTCAAAAAGTTAACAGCATATAATACAAATCTTGTGTATTGCAATTTTCAAGAATTTCCTCATGACAATTCTAACATTCAAATTGTTGTCAACACTCCAACCCTCACAATGTTTTTCAAAAGACACAATTTCACATTGGACCTATTTTTGAGGGGGAGTTTTTAAAAACAAAGTTTTAATGATTTTGGATACATCATCTCACGACAATTCTTATGTATTCAAAACATTATCAAAAATCTTCAAACCATTCATTCTGATACTATTTTCTCCCCGCCAGAATTATTTCAAGACATATTTTAATCACAGGTTTTTCCAAAACTAAGTGTTTTATTATTTAAAATAAGGGGAGAAAATTATTTAAAAATATGATCTAATCGACTAATATGCTAAACATAATAAAAGGTTTTATTGTTACGATCATGTATTTTCATCAATGTAATATCTACTTACTATATTAAATACAACCTTTTTCACGAGAATTTTTTTCGTTTTTATTCCATTCCATTATGTAACCTAGTTTACATTTCTAAAGTAAACGAGCTCACGCAACCTCTATAAATGCCATCTATATATATGTTTATGTCATGTAAACATCCTAATATGTCAAGTCTATATCTTAATATCATTTTTACCAAGTACATTATCCATTTAACATACTTTTCAAAACGTTATTTCAAAACAAGCATTAAACGTTAACGTTTATATCAAAACCCTAATTATATGTAATGTATACATATAAAATGAATGTACAAGCCTTTAAAGCATGTGTACAAGTATCATAGCACAACATTTGAATATCTTTTCCCTCCTGAATCAAGTTACAACTTTCTAAAGCTCAATGTACAAGTCAATAATACAAGAAAGTCAAACTAGGTCATTTTACCTCCTAAATCACTTTGGTTTCTTACCACCACTTTAACACAAGGTACAAGAACTTAATGCATGACTTCTAAACCTTAAACCTAATCTCTAAATCATTCTAAAACCTAATCTAAAACCCTAAACCCTAAACAAAACCCTAAAACCCTAATTTCACTTTAAACCTAAAAACTAAACCCTAAACCTTAAAAACTTAATGCCTAAAACCTTAATCTATAACCTTGTGATATTTGCCAGAACATCCGAGTGATACTTATGTATTCACAATGAAGATGGAAATCCTGCTTGAGTCAGCATCAAACAAGCTCTTGGTAGGTGACTTGCGAGATTCTATATGAATCAAACTTGTGACAACTGGATATCGATTTGGTCCAGTAAATGAATTGACGGTTGATGAATTTTGATAAAAGATTAAAACTCCCGATGTGTTACAAAAACGCTTTTACAAGTAACACGTCGATTGATTTTCAAATCAATTTTCTCGATTATCACTAACGTAAACCTGCAGGTTAAAACGATGGTGATGGTATCCCAATCAACCAAAGTCGATTCATTACCACATATTCATGCTCATTCTACAAAGACAAACAATCATGAAAGCTCAAGATTTAAAGACAAAGACTTCCGCAAACTCTGATTTGAAGCTTTCAAGATTAGGCATAATATGAGAATGTTGGTCAAAGACATAAGATCGCAAGATAGCATATACGATAAAGACAATGACAAAGGCTCAAAGTCTAGATCGCAAAGCATGAAGGAACAAACTATAACACCCCGTGTTTTAAGTCATTGTACGACGATCGCGTGCCCGATGTCGTAAATATTATTTTACGAGTTTCCGTGAGCGAGTGTCGACATTTAAAATTTTATTTGTCGATAATAAATATTCTCGTATTTTATTATGAAAAAGTTGGAGAAGATTTGATAACTTTTATTTTTGACGTTCCGCGAGTCGACGTTTGACCGCGCGTTCGTTAATCGTTACGAGCTTCGTAAAATTTACGACGTGTCTCGTTATTATTTTTATGATCATAAAATATTATTTTATGAACCATGTCATATTTATTTCTCGACCTTGGCCAAAGCTCGCGTTTAAGGCTCGCGTTTAATTAAAAGTGGGTACCAAAATATCTAAAAGATATTTTGAGATATTTAGAATATAGATATGCATGTTAGCATGTGATAAAGTCATATTTTTTCTTCTCTTTGGCCTTATGATTCTGCCGAACATCAACCCATCACACAATTCATTTTATTTTATTTTCAATCTTAATAACTCATTCAAGTACCCCTCAAATTATGATTTGAACCCAGCAAAGGTCATAGGAAGTGGTTTTGCTTGGAAGGTTGTGGTTGATTAAAGTTAATGGGTTGCTTGGTTGATTAAAGTTGGTTATTATTTGGGTTGGTTCGAGCTATGGTTTGGGTTGGCTTGTTGGAGTGAGCCGCGGCTAGGACTCAAGGGGACGAGACGAACTCTTTATTTTTCCGACTTTGCTCCATATAGCATAGTGAGCTTTCATTGTTATGTTTATTTCGATCATTTCTATTATTTGGTTTGTTTTCGTAAATATGTATATGTGTGGTGAAATCGATTGAAACTTGCGGCGTCTAGTATATTGTGATATAAAAAGATTAAGTGGGCTAAGTATAAATTATAGGCTATATTAGACATAGTTTTGATGAGATTTTGGGTCAAAAACGGATTTTGGCGTGGTTTGTAATAAGCTCACTGTGAGCAGAAAGTTTGGCACGCCAAACGAGGATCGAGATTTCGTAAAATCTGATTTTAGGCTTTGAATTATGGTAGAGCTTGCTTAGACGATCGTTTCCATATAAGGATCGTCTTGTAACTCCTAATAACGAAAAAGTTATGGCAAAAACGAGATATATATCCTTAATATAAAAACTCGGCACTAGTAATAGGGCGCTTGCTGTCCAGATTTTAAGAGCTCGATTCTGGCACTTTCGAGTCCGTTTCGGCCTTCGGCCGAAACATGAAAGTCGTTCGGAAGGTCGTTTTACTTCCCCGCGAGGTTCTTTAAGTCTAAAAGCGAGTGATAACGGGTCGTAAGGCGGGGGCAAAAATCTGGATTTTTGGTAATTAACCCACTGCATCAGACTTGATGCGAGTGCGTTTTCACCCATTTCGGTCGAGTTTCGGGTCTCGGACAAAACTGGAAAGTTGTTCAAAATAACGTTTTACCTTTCCGCGAGGTTTTCTAGAATTAAAAACGCCTTATAAACGGGTCAAAAACGCAAACGCAGGTATGCGTTTTGGTAATATATTTCGGCTGAAACTGGTAGGAGCAGTTTGGTCATTTTCTATTGGGTTTCGGGTTTCGACTAAAACTAAAACGTTGTTCGGAATATCGTTTCGCATAAGTTCTCTTTAGAACCCGAGTCGAGAAAATGTGATTTAGTGGGTCGTTTTGGTCGAATTCGACTTAGAAAATAAATATACTTTATAAAAAGTCAAACGTAAAAGTCAATGAAGACTTTAATAAACGTTCACGGGTTGTGAAGGTGTTTTCGATTAATAAAAACATATCGGTTACTAAACTATCGTAAGTAACTATTTTTGAGACCGTTGGTCGATTCTAAAAATGGAAAATAGTATGTAAAATATACTAAGTGTTAAGGTTAGGACGCGTAAGTGGATTTCTCGTCACATATATGTATGCATACATATATAGATATATATATGTTATTAGTTATCAAAGTGCTATATTACTAGGGAATTTCATAATGAGGCCTCTTCGGATGGCGTATTGACGAGTTGTTGGATTTACGATTTAAAGTGTCCTAACTCCTCGTACGTCATGTCATGACCTCTTAATTATGATAGCCCGAACGATAGTATGATGATAACTATATAGGATTATATATGATAGTTGTTAGACAACGTACTTGAATACTGATTCAACCTATATTAACTAGGTTGCATTCGGGCGTTAGCGTGACGCGTTTTTACTTGGGATATTTTGTTATCAGTTTACTCACTCGAGGTGAGTTCATAGCCCCACTTTTTACAGTTTTACTGATTTACTATTATTTGGGGTGAAAACATGCTTTGTTTTATAAATTGGACGCAAGTGTTTAAAGTATATTGATTATGTGTTTGCCTAAGTAGCGATAACCCTCCTGAGCCCATTATCATGAACTGTCAATTGCATAGATGTAGTTGGGAATTACATTATGTGAGCGCGAATGTTATTTAATAGATCTATTTGGGAAACGACCTCCCCGTTCGGGTGACTAGCTATCACCGGGAACGAACGTTATAGCATGTCGAATCAGGGATGTTTCGGGTTAGAACATCATTTCGGGCTGAGTAGCAATATTTTGCGAACAAGACTGTCGAGCTTCAGTGTCATGAGCTTAGTGTAAATGTAATCTGGTTTTGTGATTGTTTGCATATGTTGTAACATCACGGGAAAGTCTTGCGGTCCTGCATAATTTAAATACATAAACCTATGAATTCACCAACATTTTTGTTGACGTTTTAAGCAATGTTTTCAGGAGGTCAATAGGCACGAGGTGCCAAGGATGCATTGGATTACATTTTGGATTGCACACTTAAAGATTTATGTGCATCATATTTTGGGAAATGTATTGTTGTCTTTTGTAATATTAAACAAGGAACAAGTAAAGCTTTATGCTTTTGTATTATGTCTTATAATTAAATCCAATGTATCAATTTAAACGACTTTTTGTGTCGTTCTTATATATATCTTGTGCTGTTGATCTTGAAGTAACACGCCCCGGATCCTTATTCCGCTGCGACCCATTTTGGGGGTGTTACAGATTGGTATCAAGAGCCAAGGTTATAGAGAACCAGGTCAAAATGTTTTTGCTGGACTATAACCGTTTTCAAACATTGCATACATACAAAAGGGTTTTTACGGGGTATTCATATACAAATTGTTGCATTAGTCGGTTAGGCTATATACATGCATAATTGATATACGTGTTTATAATATATTACGTATATAAGGATAATAGTCTTATATTAATATCTGCATACAATTGATCATAGTTGGTGGTATACAAGCTCTTAGCTAACTTCACATCAATGACAAACTTGCTTCATTCCAATGAAAGAGCATTCAGAAACTTGGTATTTACTTGAACTTGTTGCATAGTCATTCCAATTGTATGCATGTCATTGATCAGTTGAGAGAATCTCTAGTAGTACTCATACAGTGTTTCACCTGGAACATGAGCAAATTTATCAAACAAGTTATACAATCTGCATTTACGTTCTTGGTATGATAATTCAGTGCCTATCATTAGCATCTTGACTCTATCCTAAATATCCTTAGCCGCCTCTTGATGGTTAACAAGTGCATACACATTGGGTAAAAGACCGTGAAGAATGATATTCGTTGCTTGAACATCATAATCATCTTGAAGTTGTTGTGCTTCAGTAAGTTCGGAGTATTTCTTAGGTCTAGTTTGCCTATTTTCTTCAACAGTTGGATAAACCAATGGACCATTATCGATTGAATCAAGCATCATCCTATCATGTTTCTTCCCTTTAATGAATAGACGTATACGACTTGCCCATGAATCATACATTGATTTTTCAAGCATTGGAGGACGGTTCTCAGCTCCAGCAACAATGATGTGTTCTGCTAAAGTAGTCATCTTGAATTAATTAAAAAGTGAAATGATTAAAAAGTGATCGAACAATGATAAAAGAGGATAGTGTTAAGAGTTGCTGTTGTTGGTGAATAAGATTAATGTTCCACAAGATTTTACAAATCTTCACTAAAACCGAGAAATCTAAGTATTTCGCAGGATTTCACAAAGTAAGGCAGACCGTAGAAAATAAAATCTTTTTGTGACTGTTGTAATCTTTTGCTTGAATATGACAAAGGTAATATTTCTCTTGAATATGTAATGTTTCGCTTGAATATGAAAAATTGAACAGGGTAATGTTTTGCTTGAATACGTATATCGCTTGAACTTAACAACCTATCATATTTCGCTTAGAAACATATTTCGCTGAGCAACATATTTCGCTTAGACATATTTCGCTTGATATAAAGAAAAATTAAGCAGAGTTTCGTTTCCTAGAAATGACGTATTTCGCTTGAAGTCAACCTGTCATATTTCGCTTAACAACATATTTCGCTTAAATACATATTTCGCTAGCATCATGTAATATTTCGCTACCTTCATAACACATTTCGCTTCCTTCAAATAAAAACGTACTTTTTCATAAAAAATCACCAAAAAACTCACCCTTTTGACGTTTTACCTTGATTTTTCTTGCACAACTAATTATCTTAGGCCTATATCTTGCTTAAAAACATAAACTTTAACACTTTTAAACTCAAAAATCCGGGTTTGTATTTTAGAGCACACGAAAACCAAAGAATAACTAAAACTAATGATCTAAACAAGATATACACGCACACAAGCTCACGATATCACCCCATGGCGACTGATACCAATTGTAGAAGTATCAAATCACTTAACAACTAATTAAGAAAGAAAGTTTAGAGAGAGAAAGGAGGGTTGTAGCACTTAGTGAGAGAAAGAAAGAAAAGTATAATATTATAAATAACCAAATGAACAACCAACCCTCTCCAAGGCATGGAGAGGGGTATATATACCATTCATATGGCCGATCAACATAAGGATGACTTATGTTGACCCGGTTAGCTTGGTAAGTTTCCAAATATTATGCTACGAGCTAGACTATTACAACTTTGGAAGTGACCGAGTCTTTTCTCGATTCCTAACATGTGGTTTGATTGTTCAATCTCTTATCTCTTGTCTTTTATTTATACTTCGTACTTACCATTTATATTGTGATTGTATTGTAAGTAGTTAGATATCTTGCTTGTTCATATTGTTGGTTGTTCTCACATATACTCGAATCTAACGTTTTTATAACCAAAGTTTTAAAACGGCAATTAAGATGTAAACTATTCAACCCCCCTCCCTTCTAGTTTCTACAATTAGTATCGGAAGCCGAGGTCACTCAAGATTTTTAAAATATATTGTTTTTTAAAGCTTGGACCGATCTATGGATTCCGAAAAATATCTAGAAGGGCAATCTATACAAATACCACCACTTTTTGAAAGCGATAGTTTTATTTATTGAAAAATAGATTCGAAACGTATGTGAAATCAAAAGATCTTGATCTTTGGCATGTTATTACTAACGGTGATTTTCAACTAATCAAAACAATCCAGAAACCAAATTAGATGAGGTTATCCCTTTTGAAAAACAAAACGATGATCTTAAAAAGAGACTTGCGAAAAATAACGAAGCTAAAATGGTTATTTACAATGCTTTGCCTAGAAAGGAATATGAAAGAATTTTTATGTGTAATGGCAAAGAAATTTGGAAAACCTTGTTAATCACCCATCAAGGTAATAGTCAAGTCAAAGATAACAAGATTGACCTTTTTGTATAACAATATGAACAATTCATCATTTCTGAAGACGAATATAAAGATAGTGCTTTTGCTAGATTTAATACTATTATTACTAGTTTAAAAGCTCTTGATGAAGGTTACTTTAGCAAGAACTATGTTACGAAGTTTCTTAGGGCTCTACATCCTAAATGGAGAGCAAAGGTCACGACAATTGAAGAGTCAAAAGACTTGACATAACTATCACTTGATGAACTCATCGGAAACCACAAAGTTCATGAGATGATCATCAAAAAAGATTCTGAATTAGTCAAAGCTAAAGGAGAAAGGAAATCCCTTGCTTTAAAGGCTAAAAAGGAATCTAGTGATGAAGAAAGTTTAACTTCTAGAAGTGAAGACGAAGAGTACGTCATAGCGGTTAAAGACTTCAAGAAGTTCTTCAAGAGAAGAGGTAGGTCCTTAAGACAACCACGGAATGACAAAAATACATTCCAAAGAAGTCGAGACGACAAGAACGGTAAAAGTAATAGGAAGTGTTTTAGATGCGGAGACCCAAATCATCTTATCGAAGAATGTCCGAAACCACCAAGAGACAAGAACCCAAAAGCCTTCTTCGGAAGTTCTTGGAGCGATATCGTCGAGGAAGATGATGAAAATACTAAAGATGAAACGTGTCTCATTGCTCATGCATCTAGCGAGGTACAATCTGAATCCTCTTATTTTAGTGATGAAAACTCGTCAATAGATGATATTATTTTAGATAATGAATATAATAAGTTGTGTAAGATGAGTCTAAAAATAATTACTAAGAAGAAACATCTAAAAGCCATTAGGAATAGTTTAGAAAATAAAATTAGTGAGTTAAAAGAAAAGTTGCCTAAACTCGAAAGAAACAAGGAAGTTGATCTCGAATGTATTGACAACAAAAAACTCAAAGAGGAAGCTCTAAAGCTAACTCAATTTCAAAAGAGTACACGCACTCTAAATGAAATGCTTAGTCTTCAAAAACCCGCCGGAGATAAATCCGGTCTAGGGTTTAACTCATTTAAAGCATCAACAAGTGGGACTAAGAAAACATAATTTGTAAAATCTCAAAAAAGAAACGGCCTCTGTTGGCGGCCCCATTAAGTACAAATGGCCCCCAAAGAAAATCAGGGATCGTCGGCCTGTTAATTAGAAAATGGAAAATTTGATTCTTTTCAAAAATCCATTTTGGGTCCTAGACCAAAACATATAATAGTAAATAGCGTTAAAATTCCTATTGCTAGTGATGATGAGGTTAAACAATTTTATCAACCTTCTCTAAAACCCGGAGTTGGATTTTCTAAACCGAACTTTAGGTCAAAAACGCCACCTCCTAGGAGAATTAATAATTCTTATCAACGATCTAGATCTCCGCAACCAAAAAGAAATATTGGACTACAAAATCGTCCAAATGGCTTTCTTGTAACTTGAAATAACTTCCAACCTCAAAGTTACATGCAATGGGGAATGTGTCATCCATTTCCACATCCTCACCAAATGCAACAAATGCAAGGGATGTTTAATGCTAACAACTTTAAACCCATAAGATATTAGGGACCAAATGTTTGAGTTATTGTGTTATAAAAATAGGTATGTCTTGGAGTCTATTTGGAGCCCGACGAGTGGATAAAAGATGATGCTCTAAACACATTACGGGCAATCGAAAGCTCTTCTTAAGTTACAAGACATACAATGGAGGTAGTCTCGTTTTTGGTAGTAATCTTCGCGGTAACATAATTGGCAAAGGTATGATCTCTAATGACTCTCTTAATATAAAAAATGTAGAGCATGTAGATAATTTAAGATTTAACTTGCTAAGTGTATGTCAAATATGTGATAATAAATGTAAAGTAATATTCTCCAAACATGATAGTGAAATTACTAAGGATGGAAAAGTCATAGGTAGAGGTATTAGGAAAAACGGCTTGTATGTGATGAAATTAGGAAAGAAGCTGAAAGACAAAATTTGTCTTACAACGATTGTAGAAAACTCCACTTTGTGGTATAGGAGATTAGGTCACGCAAATATGCGTCTAATTCAATCTTTAGCATCTAAGGAACAATTTAGGAATTTACATAAGCTTCGGTTTGATCAACATTTTTGTGATGATTGCAAAATTGGAAAACAAGCTTACGCTAGTCACAAATCTAAGAATATAGTCTCAAGGACTAGATGCTTAGAACTCCTTCACATGGATCTTTTCGGTCCATCCGCCGTGTAACATCCGAGAATTTTTAGAAATTTTAAAGGAGATATAAGTTATTCCTAGGTTGATTTATCAAAAACGAGCCGCTAAATCACGTTTTCATTGTTCGGACTCTAAAGCAATTTGATGTAAAACGACATTCCTGACAACTTTTTAATTTTGACCGAGACCCGAAAACAGTCAGAAGGTGACTGAAATGCCCTTGCAAGATTTAGAAACACAAAAATAATTAAATTATATTTAATTATCACGTTTTATTAAATAAAAATATTTAATAAAATACTTAGCATTTTAATTAAAAGCGTTTTTGAAAACGCGAATATTCGAGTTGAAATCCATTTTTATTCTGAACGAGACGTAACCAGTTCACTAAATAAATAACAAATATTTTTAGAAATGTTATAAAAATATATTTATGAAATACTATCAAGTAAATACTCATTTTTATCAGAAAAATTATTTGGAAAACAATGGCGCAAGTTTCGTGCGTTGAATCATCCATTAAGTGGCATAAACGAGTCCCGAACCAACATTTTATAAAAGTTTCTCAACAAGTTACACATTTGGTCCCTCAAGTAATTAACACTTGCCACTTTTGTTTTAAAGTTTATTATAAATATAAAATTTAAAACATTTCATTTCATT
>BQNB010082158.1:17422-19922 GCA_026074375.1 Tanacetum coccineum | reverse complement strand
CATGTTAATGCAGCAAGCCGCTAAGCAGCGTGAGCTTCAGGAGATGAGAGGTTGTGTTACTACTTTAGAGCAGGAGAGGGATCGTAGAGAGTAGTAGGATATGTAGAGACTGGTTTGGATTTTGTATAACACTAAACTGAGTAGCATCAGTTAGTGTCGGATCTAAGTAGGTAGTTGATTTGTGATAGTTATGATCAGTCGGTAGTTGACTCTTGTGGAAGTCATAGTTATTATCGTAAAAGGATGATTTGTATGGAAATTTTGAAAGAGTAATAAATGGTAGTATTCGTATTTTATCTTGGATAGATAAATATGCCTAGTGCTTGCGAGCATGGTTACCATGTGTTATTAGTGAGCTTGAAACATATTCATGTTGCTCGACTTTACTAATACGATAGAAGGTTAAGTAGTTAAGTGGAACACTGTAAGGTCACAGGAGACTTGATAAAGTTGTAGTGAATAAGTTTAAATTCCAACTACCTTCCTTTTTAAGGAATGGTAAGATTTTGAATAATGTCATAGCCTTCCTAGGAAAATGTAGCCTAGAGCACTAAACCAAGTAGGGTTTGCTTGGGAGAGTTTAAGTAGATGTTGGTAAGTGAACCATGGACTATTTTGAAGGAGTAAATATGAGTTGTGTTGTGTGAGACAAATACCCTTGTGGTATCAATTACGCTAGTTAGAACCGCTATTAGATTTTGACGATGTCAAACGTGGTAAGAGTTTGTTGAGATGTCGCGGTCTGGATCATATCTGGAGGCCCCACCAAGGTTGAGTAACCAAAAGACTAGAGAGGACTAGTAGACTAATAAGATAGTAGGAAAGACTATCGTGTTGTGTAAGATAGATCTGGTTAGATCCTAAAGAAAACATAAGGACTAAACCTTAGGGCTAGGTCGTTAGGGGAATCGAGAGAAACCTTGCTTGAAGAGACTGTTTTGGTAGAGAACCAAGTGCGTTAGTAGAAAACCAAGTGTGTTGTGATGAGTAAACTGTGAGTTGTTTCGAGATGATTGTTGTCATGCTCAAGCATTTAAGTTGAATTTTGATGGCAAAATTCCTTTAAGGGGGTTAGACTGTGATAACCGATAACTTTTTCTAGGTTAAGTATTATAAAATATTACGATTTTATATCAGAGTCTTTTGATTTTGTCAGTTTTTTTAGAGAAAGCTGAAAAGTTAACTTCGGTTAACTTATTTTGCACGAAACGGTTACAGTTTAAACAAGTTTTAGGAGAGTCATAAGTATCGTAAGAGAATCACTTTTGATTTGTCTTTCCGTTTTGGAGTGGTTATGTAGTTTTCCAGTGCTTTCCAGGAAGTTATCCCGCGTTTAGCAAAAATCATCACGCAGCGCGTACCGACACAACAGTAAATTTGAAAAGGTGTTTTATATGTTTAACGTGGATTCAATAAACTTATTTAATGAAAGATTTTATAAGTTGATGAAACGTTGGATAAAACGTAAATCGACGAGGTGTGATTTGGAAGTTGTCAGAAAACGGGCATTTTCGTAAAATTCGGTAAAAGACTGTAACGGTATTTAAAGTGAAAACTTCAGGCAAGTCAAAAGTGTCAAGTTGTATTTTTGAAAGATGAAACACTTTTAAAAATAATGGGAAAGGTTCGGTTGAGTTTAAACAAAAATTCGTGTTTTTGGACCTGACGCGACCGGTAACGTTTTAAATGAATTTTTAGAGAGATTTAAATTTAAAAGGATGACGTGTAAATACTCTAGCTTATTGGAAAATGTTTTTAAACTCAATAAAAATACTAACTAACCCTGAGTGACATTTTAACTTAGCAAGATTTAAGTTTTAGAGAACCCGACAAAAAAACGAGACACCCCGAGCACCTTGGATACTTCGACAAGTAAGGGACAAATGAGGGAACAAGGTGGCTATTTTCTAGCTAGTTGGTTTACTCATGGTACATTTAAGTTTTGTTTTAACCTCAAACCATCATTTGTACATCCATTTTGAAATCAAACACAACAAAAAAAATCATCTCTCTTTCTTTTCTCTTTATTTCGGACGAGTACCCAAAAAACAAGAAACACAACATTTTTCAAGATTTATCAAGAACACTGGTTAATTATCAATATTGGGTTAGTATTAGATAGTATCGGGTTGTAGAAAATGATTTGGGTTTATTTCTTCGCGTCAAAAACCGAACCAAGAACATCAAGATTTTAAGTTTTTCTAAATTTTGTTTTAAGATGTACTTTTATAGTTCTTATAGGGTATTAATGCTAGTTGTACAAGTTGATCGTCATGAAAATCGAAATTTAAAAATGAAACGAATAATTAAAAGGGGTGTTTGTTCGTCGGGTACAAAAGGGAAAGACACAAGGAATAGTCATTTTTATATTATGGTTGTGGTGGTGAATTTACCTTTGAGATAAATGCTTATTAGGGCTTATTTTCAAAACTTGCTTAAAAATAAGCTCATTTAGTGCTTATTTGTTTACTTTTTGGGCTTGTGGTCTCGGCAAAAGAAA
>BQNB010082158.1:0-14108 GCA_026074375.1 Tanacetum coccineum | reverse complement strand
GTTCATGATAGTTCGGGCATTAGTGGTCTATTCGCAACTTAGGCAACATGTAATCAGGAAAAGGTAACGTAAAGTAACTGTGTCCATAATTTAAAAACAAGCAATGTTCTCACCCTAAAGTAGTAAAGTAGAAATAGTAAAATGTGGGGCTATGAACTCACCTTTAGCAAATGGTGAGATAATAATCAATCGAAGAGATATAATGCCAAGAGGTCCTACTTGCAACCTAAATCAATGATGCGTCTTAGAAAGACGGAAAGTATACGAAACTTGTATGAATCGTTTATAAGAGAAAAATTCAATCATGCGTGTTTGTTATTTAGCTTAATAAACAAAACATGACTAAATAAAATTATAGAGTTTTTCGTTAAGTTTCGGCGTTTAACCAAAAATTACCATTTTTAGTAAGTTTCTATTTTAGGAAAGTTTTTAGTTTCGGGACGTGTTAGGATCTTAAACTAGATAGATCTTCTAGCCTTCGTGATTGTATAGTACTTATGTAATCACAAGTATATACGTGAGAGACTCTATCAATCGTTTAGGCGGAAACTAAACAATGTAATATAAAGAAGAATAAATATAAACAATGATCCTCTATAGATCTTTCTATTGATAATAAATTGTTTTGTAATTTGTAATCGGTGCCAAACCCTAATGCTAAAGGTTTCTTTTATAGAGAAGAAACCCTAAATTGCTAAACACGATTCCTAAAATTGCGTAAGAGATATACATCAATCTCTTCCTAATTTATCTCATTCCTATCTTTATGAGATAACTCTAGAATATATCTATAAATCCTTAATTACATTAATCACGTCTATAATTAAGATCAGCAGATTCTATCTCTGTCAGCAGAAATGAGAACATGACCAGCAGAAACATAATCAGCAGGAACTTCTTGAACTGCCAGCAGAAACAAACATCTCTATCAGCAGAAACGACACTTAGTCGTTTTCAATAATTCCCAACACATATCAATCACTTTTCAACATATAATCATATAAGGGGATGTTTGTTTCGGCTTATACGTAGGCTTATGAGCTTATATGATTTCGGATTATATATCATAAGCACCAATTTTCCGAAATCAAAAAAGCCAGAAAATTGGGGCTTATGAAAATATAAGCCGAAATCAAATATGATCATAAGCTCACATTTAAGCCGAAACAAACACCCCTTAAGTATATAAGCCGAAACAAACATCATATAAGCCGAAACAAACAACCCGCATTTAAGCCGAAACAAACCTGTGGTTGACTGGGGTTGACTTTAGTTGCTGCTGCCGCCGGTCTTTGCTGCTGCCGCCGGTCGTTGCTGCTGCCGCCGGTGGTGGTGGTGGCTCTAACATACACATTATCAAATAATAAAACAAATTAACCTACTAATAATCAAAAAATAAACAAATTAACAAAATAAAACAAACAAACCTCTATATCAATTAAGGGTTTAAAACCAACCAAACAAGGGTTTAAGAATTATTAATTAGAGGATTAAAGAAAAAGAATTAAACTAATAGAAGAGGAGGAGGGGTGGTGGCTGCGGTACGTGGTGGTACCGTGTGCTCGTGTGCGAGTGTGGTGGCGGGTGGGTGGCTGTGGTGGTGGCTGTGGTGGTGGCTGTGGTGGTGGATGTGGCTGCTGTGGTGGTGGATATGATGTGGTGGCTGTGGTGGTGATGTTGAAGAGGATAAACTTTTTTTTTTCTAAGTATTCTTTTCTGTGAATGAGTTGTAAGAATGTATAGATTAGATTTAGGGTCGACATTTCCCTATGCATTTTGGGTCGACTATGTCGACCCTAAGTTGGTCAAAGATAGTGCACGTGTTATAGGTTTTGGGTCGACATATATTTTGTACTTAGGGTCGACAATGTCGACCCTAAGTGTTTTTATTTTAGGCGGGTTTTTTGACTTTTGGTGAAAATTTTGGAGGCAAACATAGGGTCGACATTTTTGTTAAATTTAGGGTCGACAATGTCGACCCTAAACCTCTTAATAAATTAAATCCTCATCTATTAAAAATAATCAATACTTTAATATTAAAATAATTAAAAACTTTACAAATATTTCATTAAAAATAAATAATAAAATAAATTAGAAATCATTTAAAATATATAGCTTTTTATAAAAAATATAAATTGGTTCGTTTCGGCCGGGTCGGTCCGGTTCCTCGTTTCGTATACAATTATTGTATAAAATGATTTTTTATAAAATATATAAAACTTTTTTATAAAATATATAACTTTTAAAAAAAATATAAATTGGTTCGTTTCGGCCGGGGTCGAATCCGGGTTCCCCGTTTCGTATATAATTATTATATAAAATGATTTTTTATAAAATATATAAAACTTTTTTATAAAATATATAACTTTTTATATATAATTTTTAATATATATAAAATGTTAACGGATGTGATGATTTGTTTAACGGACGAGACGATATGATATTTTTTGGTTATAGTTAGAGGTTCACGGACGAGTCGATATGTTATGTTTTAACGTTAGACGTTAACTGACGAGACGATATGTTATGGTTATATGTTAGAGGTTCAACGGACGAGTCGATATGTTATGGTTACATGTTGAGGTTTCAACGGGACGAGTCGGACAGTTATGGTTATACGGTTAGACGTTCAATGGCACGTGTCGATATGTTACGGTTATATGTTAGCGTTCAACGGACGAGTGAGATGTGATGGTTACTACGTTGACGTTCAACTGACGAGATAGTTCATACCAAGCAAATATCATTACCAACCAATGTTAACGAATCGTGATGAATGTTAACGAATCGTGATGAATGTTAACGAATCGTGATGAATGTTAACGAATCGTGATGAATGTTAACGTATCGTGATGAATGTTAACGTATCGTGATGAATGTTAACGAATCGTGATGAATGTTAACGACGAGACGATATGTTATGGTTATATGTTAGAGGTTCAACGGACGAGTCGATATGTTTGGTTAATGTTAGAGGTTCAAGGACGAATCGATAATGTTATGGTTTACGTTAGCGTTAACTGACGAGATAGTCATTACAAGCAAATATCATTACCAACATATTTTCAAATCATCTACCACCACTGACCACACGCCGTCACCGTAGTTTTTACTAACTATCGTCAGAGTTCACTTCTACAACTGTCACATTATCATTACTACAGCTACTATTACAACATTAGCGGTTCAACGTATCACCCGCCAAAAACTCCCTCCAGAAGCCAAAATACCGCGCGCATTTTGCACTCCCTCCTCCCGCCCAAAACTACCCGCAAAATACTCCCGCAAAAACACCCGCCCAAAAAAAAAAAAAAAAAAAAAGAAAAAACTCCCTCCAATACTCGCCAAGCAATTGCTTTCCATTTAAACATATAGTTTCTTATCCTTCCCATAGCCACACACACACTCTATCCTCACAACCACCACCACATTCACAACCACTCGTCAACTGTCACCAGATGGAGGATCTAATCAAACTTGGTTGTGCAAGTGTAAAAACGGAATGTGTGTTGCGAACATCATGAGAGTCACAGCCTCATGGCAACGATACTACGCATGTCCTAATCAGAAGGTGAACAATCCAAAGCATAAATATTTATGATAAATATAAAATAGTTGCTTGTCAAAATGACTTTTCTTATGATTTTCCTTACTACGTAACATGCAGGAATACAGAGAGAGGATGTGGCTACTATATGTGGATGGAATGCTTCTCCTGGACCGTCACACCTCACACGTCATTCTTCGGGGAACTTCTTCACGTCCAAGTCATTCTCCGGGAACTTCTTCACGACCAAGTCATTCTCCACGATCTGCACAGAATCTCGGAATGGCAGAGTGCTCAAATTGTAAGTTCTTGGCTGAAAGAATAAAGACACTAGAGGCAAGGATAAGTGTACTAGAGGGACAACTAGAGATGGCAAGGCATCCCGAGAACCACACACTAGAGTCAGCAGGAATACTTCACGAGATCTACCAAGGGATGAGAAACCTTAATATGGAGTAGTTTTTCATTAAGATAAATCATTTTAGCATTTGGAATGTAGGAAAACTTAATATGCTTTAATGTTTGAGATGGGAAAACTTAGTATGCTTTAATGTTTGAGTGTTTATCGATTTCTAATGTAATTTGATATTATAATAATAAACGTTAATCGATCCGGTTCCTCGTTTCGTATACAATTATTGTATAAAATGATTTTTTATAAAATATATAAAACTTTTTTATAAAATATATAACTTTAAAAAAAAAATATAAATTGGTTCGTTTCGGCCGGGTCGGTCCGGTTCCCCGTTTCGTATATAATTATTATATAAAATGATTTTTTATAAAATATATAAAACTTTTTTATAAAATATATAACTTTTTATAAAAAATATAAATTGGTTCGTTTCGGCCGGGTCGGTCCGGTTCCCCGTTTCGTATATAATTATTATATAAAATGATTTTTTATAAAATATATAAAACTTTTTTTATAAAATATATAACTTTTTATAAAAAATATAAATTGGTTCGTTTCGGCCGGGTCGGTCCGGTTCCTCGTTTCGTATACAATTATTGTATAAAATGATTTTTTATAAAATATATAAAACTTTTTTATAAAATATATAACTTTTAAAAAAAAATATAAATTGGTTCGTTTCGGCCGGGTCGGTCCGGTTCCCCGTTTCGTATATAATTATTATATAAAATGATTTTTTATAAAATATATAAAACTTTTTTTATAAAATATATAACTTTTTATAAAAAATATAAATTGGTTCGTTTCGGCCGGGTCGGTCCGGTTCCCCGTTTCGTATATAATTATTATATAAAATGATTTTTTATAAAATATATAAAACTTTTTTACGGTTATATGTTAGACGTTCAACGGACGAGTCGATATGTTATGGTTATATGTTAGAGGTTCAACGGACGAGTCGATATGTTATGGTTATACGTTAGACGTTCAACGGACGAGACGATATGTTATGGTTATATGTTAGAGGTTCAACGGACGAGACGATATGTTATGGTTATATGTTAGAGGTTCAACGGACGAGTCGATATGTTATGGTTATACGTTAGACGTTCAACGGACGAGTCGATATGTTATGGTTATACGTTAGACGTTTAACGGACGAGTCGATATGTTATGGTTATCGTCAGAGTTCACTTCTACAACTGTCACATTATCATTACTACAACTACTATTACAACATTAGCGGTTCAACGTATCACCCGCCAAAAACTTCCCCAAAAACTCCCTCCAAAAACTCCCTCCAAATACTCCCGCCAAGCATTCTTCTTTACCATAAAAACAGATAGTATCTTATCCTCCCAAGCACACACACACACACACTCTTATCCTCACAACCACCACCACATTCACCACCACCTCGATCAACTGTCACCAGATGGAGCGATCTAATCAAACTTGGTTGTGCAAGTGTAAAAACGGAAATGTGGTGTTGCGAACATCATGCAGAGATCACAGCTATGGTCAACGATACTACGCATGTCCTAATTCAAAGGTGAACTATCAAAGCATAACTATTTATGTAATATAAAATAGTTAGCTTGTCAAAATGACTTTTCTTATGATTTCCTTACTACGTAACAGCCAGGAACTACAGAGAGAGGATGTGGCTACTTTATGTGGATGGATGCTTCTCCTGGACCGTCAACAACTCAAAGTTATTCTCCGGGAACTTCTTCACGTCCAAGTCATTCTCCAGGAACTTCTTCACGACCAAGTCATTCTCCACGATATGCACAGAATCTCGGAATGGCAGAGTGCTCAAATTGTAAGTTCTTGGCTGAAAGGATAAAGACACTAGAGGCAAGGATAAGTGTACTAGAGGGACAACTAGAGATGGCAAGGCATCCCGAGAACCACACACTAGAGTCAGCAGGAATACTTCACGAGATCTACCAAGGGATGAGAAACCTTAATATGGAGTAGTTTTTCATTAAGATAAATCATTTTAGCATTTGGAATGTAGGAAAACTTAATATGCTTTAATGTTTGAAATGGGAAAACTTAGTATGCTTTAATGTTTGAGTGTTTATCGATTTATAATGTAATTTGATATTATAATAATAAACGTTAATCGATTAGGAATCATTCCGTGTATTTTGATTATTTATTGTGGTTAAACTACATTTAGTTCAGTTAATTTTGAAGTAAATTTATCAAATTAGCAAACTAATAAATGATAAAATAAATAAATAAAAGAGTAATGTGCAAAAAAACATCCCTGTGTTATTTTTTTAGGACACTATACATCCCTGTGTTACATTATTATTTGAAAAAAAAAATTAATTTTTTTTACAAAATCTTAAAAAAAAAATTCGCACTTTAGAAAAATCTTAATTTTTACGAAAAATTTTACGAACCAATCTTAATTTTATGAACCAATCTTAATTTTTACGAAAAGTTTTACAAACCAATCTTAATTTTACGAAAAAAATTTAAAATTTTTTTTAAAATTTTTACGAACAAATCTTAATTTTACGAACCAATCTTAATTTTTACAAAAAATTTTGTACTTAGGGTTGACATTGTCGACCTTAAGAGTCGACCCAAAGTTATTTATTGTATTTATAAATTTGTTTAATATTTATATATAAAATCTAAATACATTTAAATGCCAAAAAAAATATAAAATTATACTTATTGGGTAGGGTCGACAATGTCGACCCTAAGTACTAAGAAAATGTCGTCCCTAAGTTTCCCCCCAAAATTTCTAAAGTTTCCCCAATCCCGCCATAATTTATATATATAATTTAGAAATATTTTAAATATATAAAGTTATTTTTAAATGGTAGGGTCGACAATGTCGACCCTAAGTGTCGACCCTAAGGTATTTTATATATTTAAGTTATTTTTTTAATGCTAGGGTCGACAATGTCGACCCTAAATGTCGTCCCTAAGGCGCTTTTTTGACTTTGCATTTTTTGTTGAAAAAAGCGGGTCCCACGTGTGGTTTAGGGTCGACTATGTCGACCCTAATATTTGGCCGTCCCTAAACAACCCTTTTGTTGTAGTGACGTTGGCCTTTAATTTTGTTGTTAAAAAAAGATTAATTTCATATATCACCTAGTTTGATGATTAATTTCATATATACCCATGCATAATGTACAATGTTTTTAATGCATGTTTGGGTATATATGAAATTTTCAACTAAAATGAGAGGATATGAAATTGCCCAAAAAAATACTAATTTCACACCGTGTTCATCTGCAAGACCATAACCACTTGGATATACCAAGTTGATATTCCAAGCACATTCGATGAATAAGCTTAGCGCGATCGCCTTTTGTTCATGTTGTTCTTTTATTGTATTATATATTGTTAACTAATAATACTTTTAAGTAAGCAAATATATCAAGGGGTAATCATTTACATTTTTTACATTAATAGCGTATCAATATTAATAGTTCAAGTCCATTAATTTCACCCTCGGATCAAGTTCAAAGCAAAGGCCTATCAGCACTTGCCTGATGGAAGCTCGTTCATAAACCCATGTCACACCTGGCGTGCTGGTAACCTCTCCCCTACGCATGAGTACTCATGTAAGGGACTATTATCCCCCAAATGTCACTAACGGTTTAAGATATACTATGCAAAAGCTACCCAACCTACTAGATCCTTTACATAAAAATAAGGGTAAGAAGCAATTGTATCCATCTCTGAATTTACACCCAATGGATTATTTGATCCATATTGATGCAATGCGGCCAGATGAAGAAGACTGGCGCCTACTAAAAGAAAGGGGAGTAAATGATGAAGACTAAAAAAACGATTTAAGGTGTCATTGTCCACGGAGAAACCACCCCAAAGCCAAGTCACTATGGTATCTCCTCACAGTAGTTCTACCTATAGAAAGGATCATGAAAGAGGCGATCAGAATGGTACTCGAATCCATTTACGATCCCAAGTTTCCAGACACATCGCACTTCCGCTCGGGTCGAGGCTTCCACTCGGCCCTAAGATGGATAAAAGAAGGGTGGGGAACCTTTCGCTGGTTTTTGGAATTCGACATTGGGGCGCACAACGAGCACCATATTGTACGAGCCAAAGAGATAGTCACACATGTCTTCCTTGTCAGCTTGTTGGATGATCAACACGTGACCCACCCACAATTGTTGATCATCCTTCAAAGGGTTTATCTCCAAACCCAAAATGTCTCACTATAAATAGAAGGCATCCCACAACATCACCAAGTAAGTTCATACACTTGGCACAACCGTTACACACAGTAACTCTCACACACTACAAAGATAGTTTGTTTAAGTGTTACCCGAGCTTCATGATCTCAATCATACAATCGAGTCCTTACCGTTCTCAGGTTAACTTCAAAAGTCAGGTCCCAGAACGAACAACAAGTTCTCAGTTTAACTTCAAAAGTCAGGTCGCTTCAACACATCAGAAGTCGAAGGAATAGCTCAGGGGTCCCATGGTACACTCATGGGTGGACGACTTCAGAAAGTTAGGGTTAAGGAAAGGGCAATGTGCCAGGGTACATCACGGGAAAGAGTCATGGTATATTCAGATCAAGCCAAAAACATAGGCTCACTTGAAACAATAGAAGGACAATAGAAGGGTGGCTAGCTCTCAGGTAAACGCATACCCACATCTCTATTCTTTCTCGCATTTCCTTACGCCTATCAGCCATAGTGCACCACCACCTAGCAATTACTCTCAAGTTAGCATAACCACAAGCCTAGTTCAAAAAGACACCCTAGAACCACTACCTAGCTCAGGCCCCCAGAGTCTCATTTGCCTTACACTAGTCTTCACTCTCACACACACAAAGAAAGAAATCCCAGTTAGGCAAATGACCAACACATTTACATGGGGGAGCAGCAATGTGACCCCAACTAACTTAACCCTGATCATATCATGTTAAGCACCCAAGAGTAGAATCCATCACATGGACACCCAAACACACACACCTTTAGAAAACACCTATGGATATGGACATTCAAGGATTGAGTCAGGACGTTCCCAAAGAACAAGTACAAACCATTCACATGATTCAATCATGGCACTCGGGTAGCAAACGAGGTAGTGAGGTTATGGAAAACTAATCACATGTCCCATCGCAAAGCATTCCATGGGACACCTTCATTCCATCTACCGACCCGGTTGTCATCACAACAATGATAGCCTCATACAGGGTTAGTATGATATACATGGATGGAGGAAGTTCAGTCGACATAATATACGAACACTATTTCAACAAGCTCCCTAAACACATTAGGTCAGGCCTCAATCCACCTACCACACTGTTAATCCGTTTCTCAGGTTAAAGGTCCTACCCTCAAGGCGTAGTCGATCTCGAACTTACAGTCAGAAAACATCCATTTTCAAGGAAAATCATGTTGCGATTCCACATTATCAAGTCAACATCCAAATACAACGTCGTAAACGGTAGAACAACCCTCTAGAAGCTCAGCATGAAAGTGTCAACAATCAGATTAGTGGTCGAATTTCCAACAAGGGCGGGATTCGCAATAGTCAAAAGCGACTACCCTGGTAGAGATGCAAGCTTATCCGCAGCGGTGGAGGAAAGCAACATACAGGAGATCGTGTGGGAGCCTATTCTAGGGGACACTCCCAAGGAGCATAAATTCATCATCAACCCTGAATACCCATATCAATCTATCATAATCGGAGCCGACCTACCACCCTGGTGAAAAACCAACTCGTCCAACTACTAGCAAACAGTCTAGACGTCTTCGCTTGGAAGCCTTCAGACATGACAAGTGTTCCCACAGAACTAGCAGAACATAGCCTAGGCCTCAGCCAATATGCAATAGTTGTTCGGCAAAAAAGTCACAACCTTTCTCTAGAACGGTCTCACATTATGGACTCTCAGGTCACTGACTTAATCCAGGCTGGAACCCTACGGCCAGTTCAATACCAGACTTGGGTCACAAACCCCATCATGGTCAAGAAAAGCTATAGTACTTGGTGTATGTGTGTTGACTTCACCAGCCTAAATAAGGTTTGCCCAAAGGACAACTACCCATTGCCTCGAATCGACTAGAAAGTGGAATTCCTAGCTGATTTCAAATACAAGTCCTTACTTGACGCATACAAGGGGTACCATCAAATCTTGGTGAAGAAATCTGACGAGGAAAAGACAACATTATACACCAACCAATGCTTATTTTGTTATATCAAAATGCCCTTCGGTCTCAAAAACTCGGTGCAACCTATCAGGTACTGATAGGCAAGGAGTTCATAGCTCAAATCGGCGTCAACGTCAAATCATATGTCGACGAGATGTCATCAAGAGAAAAACAGAGGAGACCTTATTACACGATATCATTGAAACATTTCAAAACCTTATCAATATGAAATTGAACCCATCCAAATGTACATTTAGGGTGGAAGAAGGTCAGTTCTTTGGACACATCATCGACATCATGGGAATTAGAGCGAACCCAAAAAAGATCCAAGTCTTCCTAGACATGAAGTTTCCCAAGAACCTAACAAAAGTACAAAGCCTCAATGGGAAACTCACAGCTCTTAGTCGTTTCCTATCTTGAGAATTAGAAAAACAACTACCTTCTTCAAGGTCTTGGTCAAGTAAAACAAGAACAAAGTATTATAATGGACTGACGAAGCTCAAGCGGCATTCCAGGACCTCAAGATATTCCTAGCCGATCTACCTACCTTTAAAGCTCTAATACCTCGCGAAACCCTCACCATGTATCTAGCAGCCTTTCAGGAAGCTATCGGTTCAATGTTGTTGGCAGACAGAAAGAAGGTTCAAATTTCAATCTACTTCTTCAGCAAGATGCACAAGTCAACTACCCTTCACTAGAGAAGCTCGTATTTACCATGCTATTGTCATCATGACGATTCAAGAGGTAATTTCTAAGTGCACCTGGTACATGTCTTCACAGACAAACACTGAAACATGTTCTATCAAACCATAAGTAAAAAGTCAGAATGTCAAAATAGGCAATCGAGTTGAGCAAATATGAAATCACTTTCAAGGGGCAAATCATGGCAAACTTTTCTCGCAGAGTTAGATATGCCAGCTACAGCCATAATTAGCATGAAATCGAAAATGCACACGAAACCCACGGGTCATGACAAATAAACCTGGACCCTACACACTGACTGCGCGTCAAGCAAGGCAGGTTCAGGGGTAGGGTTAGTGCTCAAAAGTCCATCAAGACACGATTTCACGTATGCTCTCAAATTCGAATTCGACGTCTCGAACAACGAATCCGAATACGAAGCCTCGAACAACGAATCCGAATACGAAGCCTCGAACAACGAATCCGAATACGAAGCATTGCTAGCAGGCTTACGCATAGAAAAAAAATATAAGTCAAATGAATTCAAGTATTCATGAACTCCCTACTAGTGGCCTCACAGGGGAGGGGAGATTATATAGCAAAGGAAGAATCAATGAAGTTATACTTGGAGAAGGTGAATCAGATCCTTTCATACTTCAGCTCTTTCTTTATAACTCAAATCCCTTGAGGAATGAAGGCGCACACTGACGCTCTAAGTAAACTCGCTGCGCTCAACTTCGACCACCTGGTCAAAGATATCCTAGTATAAATCATCATGGAAAAGTCCATCTTCCAACCAGCAAAAGTCTCTTAGGCAAATACAGATGACACCCATCTTCAACTACCTATCTCAAGGCTACCTACTTCCTAACAAAGTAGAGTCACCGAGCATCAAGCGAAAGTCCATCATGTACTCTATCAGATACGATATCTTATACCGAAACACTTTTGGGGTCTAACGTTGTGATGCGTTAGACCCACAGAGGCTCGCACAATCATCCAAGACATACACAACGAAATATGTGACATGCACTTAGAGTCTCGCGTTGTAGCGACCAAAGCACTCAGGATGGGGTACTATTGGCCTACTGTCAACCAGGACACTGAAGTTGAGCTAAAGACATTCCTAGAATGTTGTGCTTATGATAGTATTTAACAGGTGCCAAAATACGAACTCATCCCGATCACAGTGCACTGGCCATTTAATCAATGAGGTATCAACATATGCAGACCATTCCCTGTTGCACCTGGTAATGTAAAATACATGATTGTAGCCGTCGACTACTTTAACAAATGGGTTGAAGCAAAACCTCTAGCCTCTATCACTTCATGAAAGGTCTTAACCTTCGTTTACGATCAGACCATCACTCGATTCGGTATGTCGCACACAATCATCATTGAAAATGGTACCCAATTCGTTGGCGAGCCATTCAAATCATGGTGCGAGTCACATGGGATCCATCGAGCTACAACTTCACCCTAATATTCACAAGCTAATGGTCAGGCTGAGGTAGCCAACAGAGAAATTGTTAAAGGCATTAAGAAACGAATGGAGGAATACAAGACTTATTGGGTGGACAAACTCTCAAGCGTATTTTGTGCACACAAGCCACGCCAAAGGAAAGCACATGAAAAACACTCTTCAATCTAGTCTACAGGACTAAATCTGTGATACCCATTGAAGTGCTCATCCATACTGAAAGAGTTTCCATGGTCAGCGAAGATGAAAACGAAGACTCTCACAGGCTAGACCTAGCCCTAACAGAGGAAAAACATAACCTAGCGATCATCCACCCGACACGCTCAAAACAAAAAATGGCAAAATACTACAACAAAGGGGTCTGCCAAGTATATTTAAAAGTTGGCGACCACGTAATTTGCAAAAATAAGGCTAGGAAAGCCGCATGTCAGGGAAAACTCGCTCCCAACTAGGAGAGGCCATACATCGTTCGTGATGACATCAAATAGTTAATACTTTTCTATATTAATTTTTCGTGTTTATTGCCCTGTTTTATATAAATTTTATATAAATCTGGTGCTTAATTCGTTTATATTACAGGTTCAAGTAATTATGGCATTGGAACAAAAAAGATGCAGAAATTGGCAAAAAGGACAAACAACAAGAAAAACCACATTCAAAAACTATGGCGTAGCTCATACCTTTGGTTATGCCGTAGTTTATCATTGATGGAAAGAAATTACGTGCTTATGAAGAACTACGACGTAGTTGGCCTGTAGGAACTATGTCGTAGTTATTATATGCTAAAAGAGGTAACTTGACTAGGAAAACCTATGACGTAGCTCGACACTATAGCTACGTCGTAGCTTGTTTTAACTGCAGGGCTTGATGTTGCCCAGTTTGCTTAAAGTTTGGCGGATTAAAGTTATTACGTCAACTACGATGAGGGACAAAACTCGCCAATGTCTCAAACTTCCAAAAGTGTATATAAACACTTCGTTAGGATACATATTATTGATTATTGAATTCTTTCCTGCCGACGCAAGGAAAAAAGGGGCACCATGAGGGTGTTCGTTCTGGTATAGGGCGAACCCTTTAGGGTTCACCATGGGATCCAACTTGAAGATCGGGAGCATTATTTTAGCATGATTAGTACATGATTGTTCAACTATTACGGTTTGATTCTAATTAATTCTTTTTAATGATTTATTTTATCTCAGCTTAATTTGTTGATGTTTGATATTTATTATGCTTAATTATTATTCTTGTCATTTAATTGGTTTATTATTCTTTTGTTTATTTATTTTTGATCTCACTGTCTGATCATTGTTTTACATGGATATCTTATTTGTTTGCCATTAGATCCTCGTGTTTTGATAGTATACGAGTTTGGTTTAGTACTTAGTAGGCTAGTTAGTACGAGGTCATTCGAATGCTAGACTAGTAGGTTGATTGTGAAGGATTTTTCTCCTTCCTGGTTGTATAGGGGTTGACAAAATCACCATCTAAAGTTGGACTAGATACTTGAGAAGTGCGGGTAAATACTTGTCAGTAGATATTTAAATGTCAAGAAGTTGGAATGTTGACATTAGGCAAATCACTTAGGATGATTGGACAATGACTACAACCTAGATGCCCGACTTTCGTGTCCAATGAGGTTGAGATCATAGGAAGTATAGGTTAGGTTATTAACACAACTCGGGCTTAATGATATTAGAACCACCATATAAAATAAGAATTAGACATTGCACTTGAGATCATAATAATTAGAACCACCAATGCGTTCATCTTCTTAGTTGTCTACCACTATACCATTTTGTTAGTGCAAATATTACGATATTTAAT
>BQNB010082157.1:0-29411 GCA_026074375.1 Tanacetum coccineum | reverse complement strand
CCCCATGTGTATTAGTATGTAATCCTTCTAGCCTCTTGCTAGTTTTCTAATAAAAGTTTTGCCGTTCAAAAAAAAAAGTTGTTTTATAACAACCAATGGGGTGACCAGCGGTAAGGGCTTAGCCTTTAGGATAAGAAGTGTCTAGAGGTCTTGGGTTTGAACACTGAGGAGAAAATTAATCCCCCATTGCTAGGTGTGTAATCGAGCCGAGCCAAGCACAAGCTCAACAAAGCTTGAGCTCGGCTCGAAAAACCAAAGATTGGCTCAAACTCGGCTCGATTGCTCGTCAAGCTTCAACCATTAAGGCTTGAGCTCGGCTCGAGTAGGATTCGAGCAAAGCTCGAGCTTTGCTTGAAAAGCTCAAAATTATGTATATGAAACAAACACATCACTAAGGCTTACACGCCACCATAAAAGCTATCACAAATGACATTTACATAGCATAACTTTAACATAGGACGAAAACTAACACAAATTACTTTTATATAAAATGACTATACCATTTTATTACCACACAAAATAAGAACAAACCACTAGAATCATAAAACCGTATGATACTTCTAAAATATAATACTTAATCCTTTATGAAGTTAGTCCTTATAATTATGTTAATATTCAAATCAACCCTTATTTACTTATATAAAAAAATCTAAAAATATATTTATACTAAGGCTCGTAAAGCTCGTTGTGCGCTCGAGCCGAGCTATCAAAAGCTCGAGCTTCGCTCATTATATGTTTCGAGCCAGTTTATTGGGCTTAAACTCGGGCTTGAGCTCGATTAAAGCTCAGCTCGGTCGAGTCGAGCTTGAACTCAAGCTTGAGTTGCTTGATAAAAGCTTGGTTCGTTTGCACCCCTACCCATTGGCCACGGAGGTTCACCTGCCTTGACTCCGAACTATCCAAAAGGATAGTCGGCCCTAGGAATAGTCCGCTTGCAATGTCAAGTCGGACACACGTGTTATAAAAAAATGTTTTATAACCTACCTAAACTTAGTATTTGTTTTTAAAGCTTATAAGAAATTATATATTTAACTTCGTTAGCTAATCAAAACTTATATTTTAAGTAAGGGTTAAGTCCACGGATAGCCCATATACTTTTCAAACATTCCAATGTTAGGTAACAAAAATTAAAAAAATACCAAGATTACCCATGAAACTTTCAAATTCAGTTAAATATCACCAATATCATCCAAAAGTGGCATGGGTTACCGTCTGATATCGGGTAAACTGCTACATCACCATTTTTTTAACCGGTTAATAATTATCAGGCAACCCCCCATTTTTATAACCCGACCCAATCAAACCCACTAAGCAAACCACCCCCTAAATCCCTAATCGTCATCATCATCATCACTAATCAACCGCCAATTCGTACTCACATAAGAAGCTCGGTCATGATGGTTACAATGTTAGCAGACATGTTTGGCCATGGATCAAGACTCAAGAAGCTGGGTTCTCACATTGTGCTATAAGAGCTAGAGATGAATGTAAATGGGTTTCTTTCATGGATGTTAACGAGTTCTATTACTTTCCAAGAGGTGGTTCTCTCAGAATTCGTAGTTTTAAAGTACACATCATCTTCTTCAATTGGAGAGCTGAGAACATCTTGCTATAGCTTTGGGCCGTCGGGTTTAAGGTCACCTCCTAAGCAAGGAGTAACAATAGGTTACACTTGTAGATTAAAAAGACCCAAAAGGCATAAATCGATTATCAGGCTGGATGCACTCGACACGATTTTGCCATGGGATAGATCTTTGAAACATACAGACATTCAACAGATCTTTGGTTTAAAAGACTTTGTTTTAGGTAACTTAGTTGATAAATCGACAGGGATTGTGTTGGTTGGATTTGTTTTGGGGATGGTGATGAAGATGAGGCAATACAGGCTGGAAAATAAATGGATCTAACCTAAGTAAAAAAAATCAAGGTTGCAAAAACCGCGAATCGGTAGTCGGGCGATCGACCACCTTGTAACTTGTAATCTGTCTAGGCGGAAATAATCGGATTGGCATTTCTGGCAAAGTTTGGATATTTTCGGCAAGTTTTGGGTAATTCCGGTGAGTTTTAGGTATATTCGGTAAGATTTTTTTAAAAAACAACTTGTAATAGATTTATACAGTTACTATAAGTGATCAACACGTTTACGGTGATTTTTGGGTACTTCCGGCAAGATTGCATGTTTCCGGCAAGTTTGACCGCCGTTGACCATAGTTGACCTATTTGTTCGACACAGTTACATAAATCGGCAAGGTTAGTGGCCCTGTAGCGCCTAGGCGGCGATTAATCGGCCTTGTAGATTTTTTTTGCAACACTGAAAAAAATTATATTAACAAAGGAAGAGTGTTATAACAACCCGCAATTTTCATCAATGTAATTATCCATCTATTAAATTAGATGCAATGTACTATCTATCTATTGTACATGAACCACCTTTTTACGAGGAAATTTTTCGCTTTACTACATTCTACTGTGTAACATTGTTTACATAGCAAACTAAAGTTAACGGGCTCACACAACCTACCTATGATAATCCTATCTACATATATGTCAAGCAAACATCATAACATGATAAGTCAATAATCTATTATCCATTTTATCATATACATTATCTAACTAATATAGTTTTCACAACGATATTATCAAATGAACATAAACCATTACCGTCTATGTCTAAACCCTAATGTAAGCATCCAAAATGAATGTACAAGTAATCAAAGCTCATGTACAAGTTATATAACATCCCATTTGAATATACTTTCCCTCCAAAATAAGGTACAAGTCCTTTAAAGCATAATGTACAAGTCATTAATGCACAACATCCAAAATAGCCGTTTTACCTCTGTTTTCCTAAGAATCTTGTACAATCCATCAAGTACAAGTTACAAGCAAGTCATGCACTTCATTTACATTCTATAATCATCCTCATTTCATAAGATTTCATGAAATGAAACCTAGAAACCCTAACCCGAGCTAAATACTACACCATGACCCGTTTCTTGATTTTTATCCATTGTAAACCCAAACCATTTCTCAAATAAGTTATAGATACTTAATTTACAACATTATAAGTCATGTTTCATCATTTTAACAACAATGTACAAGAATTAAACCTAGAAAACCCTAAACGAACCCTAATTTCAAACCACGACCCATTTACCTATTTTCACCCATTTTAAACGCAAACCACTAATCAAATCTTGTTGTAAACCCTTAATACAAGTCTTATAATCTTTAATCTATCATTACTAATCAAATGTACATGAAAATAACCAAGAAAAACCCTAGTTCGAGCCTTGTGAACCCGCGACCTCTTTTTCTTGCCTTTTGACCCATTTTAAAACTTCACTTTGCAAACAAGCACCACAATGATCAAGCTACTTGCCTCCCAACCAGCTTACAAGCACCTCTCCTAAATATCTAGCTCATTTCTTGGTTGCTTAAGAGGCCACATCACCTCCCTTGGTCCCTAAGTATGCCGCGACACACCACCACCATAAACAACCTCCACATCACTCTAGCTACCACCATAGACCTCCCATGTCATCCCTAGACCTCCCAACACAGCATCTACAAGATCATTACACCTTGCAACTCCTCCCTTGGCCTCCAAGACTCGATCGAGTATAAAAAGGGGACATAACCCCTCATTCCAACTCACACCATCATTTCTTCTTCTATATCCATCAATGGCAGCAAATCTCTGATCAAGGAAGTCCCAAGAGTCCCAAGAAGTAGAATACAAGTGAAGAATTGAAGCCTTGAAGCCCCGAGACCCAAAACCTAGGCGTACGAAGCATTTCTACCCATTTCGACCCATTTTTGACCTTCAAGCCTCAAACCCAGGTTCTATAAACTTCATACCTGCTCCTATATTCTTATAATGTTCATATGATTGTGTTCATACTCTTATTAAAGCTTTTGAACTCAAACCATGCATGTTTTCTCTTTTTGATCCAAAACCGAACCCATAAACCCTAATTTCTTATTTTTCTTAAATCTAAATGTTATAATGACTAAATATTGTTATAATCCATCTTAACTAATGTTAATATAACCACTTTGTTAAGTCTTGAAAGAATTTGAATTAAAAACCTACGCGTTTTCGTTTTAAAACCCTAATTCGACCCGTTTTGATTTTTGGCTTAACGAATCGTTAATTTAAACTTTCGTTACATTAAAACATCTTATTTTAGCTTATATTAATAAGCTATAACCTTCAAAAATCTTTTGGAATGTTAAAAATAGTTTGCATTCAAATTTGGACTAGTTTTGTAATTATTTTCATGCAAAGGGGTATAAATTGTAACTTTTGGAAATTATTAAGTCCAAGGGCTGAAAATGACATTTTATGAAACTTATAACATCAAGGGTATGTTTTGCCAAGTTTTTAAAGTCAAAGGATTACTTAATATATACTTTATATATTAAAAGGACTAGTTTTGCAAATGTTTATAAATCAAGGGTATAAACTGTCAATTTGATATTCTATATAAAATAATATAGTTTTATAAAACATTATAATGTTATTGTATCACAATACTAGGGAATTTCATGTGAGGGGTTCCATTTGGGTATTTGTTTTAACGAGTTTGCTGGGTTTACGATTTAAAGTTCCCTGACTCCTCAAACAATACTGCGTGGCCTCTGGATTATGATAGCCCGAATGGTGATACAATACTCCATAATAATTTAATCAAATACCATTAAAACATTCTCAAAGTTCTAGAGTACAATCAAACTAAGACTTGACATATTACCCAGGTGTGTGACGGAGCCGTACTTCATTTAAAACTATTTGCCATCAATCAGTTTTCTATGATACTGTTTAAGGTGAGTTCATAGCCTCACTTTTAAATCTCTTTAAGGTTTTCATAAACCCGTGAGGGGGATACATGCTATAAACTGGATGCAAGTATTTTTCTATATGTTATCCTGATTAATTGTTGCTTAAGTCCCTATTTTGCCATTAAGACCCCATTATCATGAACCGTTAATTACTCTACGGAGTGAGCGCGAATGCCGTGAATAGATCGATTTGGGATTGGACTTCCCTGTTGGTGTACCTATACTGGGTTGTTAAAACAGAACGATGTCTTCTCCCCACCATCCTACTTCCCACATTGAGGAAGCCTTTTCCTCAAACTTCCCAAACTATCTTCCAGCTTCTCCGGATTATTTTCCAACTTCACCAGGAAAAACTTAATCTAGCTCTTCAAACTCAATTGGTGTAGTCCCACTAGCTTCACCAACTCTTTCGTTATTTCATGATGATCCCTACATGAAAGTTTGCAAGCTTTTTATAATAAAAAATCACCTATTCCACCTCCAGCTATCATACCTCCATCTTCAAAACCTAATCCTCAAGAATTCTTTCTTCTGAAAGAATTTCTGTCACCTAAGAAACGAGGACGATCATCTTCTTCTACCTCTTCCCTACCTCAAGTCTTTGAGATAGGAGAAAGCTCCCGAAAGACAAGCATAAAGCGTCATGAGGAACAAATCGAAGAAATTATGAATCATTTAGGAGAAATCTCTCTCGATAGTATTGAGCATATAGAAGATAAAGTCGAAGGTCTCGGAAAAGGACGAGTAGTCATCCAACAAGATTTCGATACTTTGGAAGCCGAACTTCAACAAGCACGTGCCCAAATTAACAAACTCCAAAAGAAGCAAATGATAAGCAACCATAAGATCTCTCTAGCCCGATTCTGGATTACTAAACTAGGAGACATTATCAACGACATGCAAATTCGTCACCAAACAGACATGGAAAATCTCCAAGACTCCATCAACGAACTCAAGAACCGTATAGAATGATCACCCAACTACTAGCTTAGATACTAGCATTAGCTTTTAACCTAGCCACGAGATGTGTGGTATAAATAAAAATACTTGTCAAATCTTGACTATGTATAGTACTAAGGCAAGTTGTTCTTAATACAAAGGCAATCCCGTTATATTACCTTTATTGTTTCACTAATCTATTTCTTTTCATTCATATAATTTATCCTCATCATATGCATCATTATCTCATATTCACCATAATCATTACCGAAACTCTAGAAAAATAATGCTAACAAATATGACTTTGTTAGTATTTATGGTTTCAATTATTGCTATGTTAAAAATGCTTAAAGTTCTCAAAAATAATTCTAAATATTTCATTTTAAGCATTTTATTTAAGCATAAACTTTGTAAAATCTTGTGATATTATTTTTTTATACGTATTGTCTTTTGTTGATAGATGCCTCCCAACTTGGAAGTCATATCTGGAAGCACGGCCATGACTCAAGCTGCCATCAAAAAACTAGTAGTGAAGTGTAATCTGCGGCTCTAGGAAAATATAAAAAAAAGCACAAGCTGTAACAATGGAATACTTGTAATCCAAACAGGAACACTGGTCCTACGGGACTCCTGTAGTAAAACGGGAAAAACTATAATGTGGTTCATAAGGTGTTAACCCTTTTACTTTAACGGTACTAAAGGTGCAATTGGCCTTATCCGCTGGTTTAAATGAACCGAATCGTATTCTCTCATAGCAGATGTGCAGAAGAAAACAAAGTAACATTTGCTACTGGTACCCTAACTGACGATGCCTTGTCCTGGTGGAATGCATATGCCCACCCTATGGGAATAGAGCAAGCCAATCAAATCACCTGGACTGAGTTAAAAAGACTTTTGACGAATAAGTATTGTCCCCAAACTGAAGTCAGAAAAATGGAAGAAGAACTTTACAATCTAACTGTAAAGGGAAATGATCTTAAACCTTATGTTAGAAGATTTCAAGAATTAACAGTCCTATGCCCAAACATGGTGCCAAACACCGAGAAACTCTTGGAAGCTTACATCGGGGGACTACCTCGAAGCATTGAAGGAAATGTTACTGCCTCTAAACCTCAAACTCTAGAGGAAGCCATTAATATAGCCCAAAGGCTAATGGATCAAGTAACCAAACATACTCCAGTGCAAGTATCAAATGACCATAAACGAAAGTTTAACGATAGAAGAACTTTCAACAACAACTCTCGCAACATCAACAACTATCGTAACATCAATACCAACAACCGCTACAATAATCACCAACCATCACAAAACCAAAGGCAAGAAGCTGTTAGAGCTTATGCTGCTACTCCATCTGAAAACAATAGGTATGCTGGAAACCTCCCATCCTGTAAAAGATGTACTTTACATCATACCGGACTTTGTACTGTTAAGTGCGTTAATGCCAACAGGGATAGGATTTGTCCAAGACTGCCGAAACAAGAGGACTAGTCACTGGAAGTAATCACTACTTTAGTACAGTTGTTTGTAATGTCCGGTGGAGAAAAAGGGCATTATACAAATCAGTACCGAAAGACCAACATCAATGCCCAAGGAAGAGCCTACCTTCTAAGGGATAAGAACGCTCATCAAGACCAGAACATGGTTACGGGTATGTTTCTTCTAAATCAACATTTAGCTAGAGTATTATTTGATACTGGAGCCGATAAAAGCTTCATATCCTTATCTTTTGCCTCTACGCTAAATATTCCTCCTATAACAATAGATACCTTTTACGATATCGAAATGGCTGATGGAACCCTAGTAAGCACAAACACCGTTATCAAAGGCTGCACTCTAACATTGTTAAATCAACCTTTTGAAATCAATCTCATGCCGATTAAACTCGGTAGTTTCGACGTTGTCATCGGTATGGACTGGTTGTCCAAGTATCATGCCAAAATTTTCTGTGACGAGAAAGTCATTCACATTCCTATCAACGGTGAAACTTTAATCATTCGAGGTGATCGAAGCAAAACTCGACTAAATCTCATATCATGCATAAAGACCGAAAGATATATATCTCGAGGTTGTCAAGTTTTTATGGTTCAAGTCATGGAAAAGAAAAAGCCAAACGAGAAAAGACTAGAAGATATCCCCGTAGTTAAAGAATTTCTAGATGTCTTTCCTGAAGATCTACTGGTCTCCCTCCCGTTCGTCAAGTTGAATTCCAAATCAACTTAATTCCCAGAGCAGCGCCTGTCGCTCGCGCACCTTACCGATCTAGCTCTTCAGGAAATTTGCAGCGTTTTAAGTCCGATTTTAAAGTGTGATATATGAAAAATTATCTATTCGAAACGAGCTCTTCGAAAACTACTTTTACAACTAATGAAAACATTTTTAAGTCGCTCAAACCCTCAAAACAAAATCGGGACAGCAACTATAGTTTGCCGAAAAGTGACCAAAAATCAACCCAAATCGCATATTAGTGCCTAGTCTAGTTCAACCTTCATTTACAACCAATCCACCACAAAAATAACCTTAAACCAACCTAATCTCTATTGTTGCAACTCTCATCCACTCTCAATCTCACCAAGAACATATTATAAACATAACATAAACTTTTGTCATAAGATTTCCAACATATTTTAAGATGAACAAAAATAAATTGTAGTTTCTTTTGTAAAAATATCACAAACACATGGATCTTTAATAATAACAATAGATCTAACACAAGAATCATAACATCATCAAAATAATACAAGATGGGTCAAGAAATACTCACAAGAAAGCAAGCAAAAGATGAACACACAAGATCTTGTAAAACCCACTTATAAACTTGAAACCCTAGTTTTTATGATTCTTGAAAACTCTTGAAAAATGACCAAACAACACTTGGATCTACCTTAGATATAACTAGGAATGTGTTTAGAATACTTGGATCTTGCTAGAAATCAAAAGTTATGGATGTGTTTGTGGGTGTTAGTTGTGCCGTGAGATATGGAGCAAAGGGGAGGGAGAAAATGTTTTTGTTGGTGACTTGCAAATGAGATGAAACCCTAAGTGTGAGAAAGTGTTGTATATATAGTTGGAAGAGCTAGTGTTCTTAGGGTTCAAGTGTGCATAAGTGACCAACACACACCAAGAGTGTGTGTGTTGATGGTTCGGCAAAGGCAAGACCACAAGAACCAAATGGTGCAATTTTTCTAGTCAAGGTTCAAGTGATTTAGACATGGTTCAAAGTTTACTAATCAAATGTGTAAGAATGGTGTAAGCATTGTGTAAGCAACATGTGAATTGTAAGACTAGAGAAGGGTGCATGAGGGTGACTTACTCATGTGTCACTTTCATGCACATGCATGTAGTTTTCAAAATAAGATGCCTTGGATTTAATTTTGAGTTCAAGTATGATTGTTGATGTTGTTTAGGCGCCATATTTGGCTAGTGAAAATAATGTGAACGAAATTTTTAGTAGTATGATGCTAGAATTACGATAACTCGGGTTTACACGAAAAGATTTTGAGTTTCCGGGGTTCCGTTTGGTCAAAGACGCGAAAAACGCAATTTAAAGGATAAAACCTAAAAATTAATATCGGAAGTGATTAAAAATCACGAAACACTCAGGAAAGTTAAAATAACACATAAAATGCCTAAATTAATTTATAACCGATGCCGGAACGCGTCCGGTGACGTTTTTCAGTTTTTACGCAGTTTAGTTCCTCGGTAAACGGTCAGATTTAAACGTAACGAATAAAATTTAAAGTAGAATGACCGGAGTGGGTCGGAATACTAACCGGGAATTTACGGGGTGTGACAATAAAGGCAATCATCGCTGAATATGTTGGCAAATGTTTGACATGTTCTAGAGTTAAAGCGGAATGCCAAAAACCATCTGGTTTGTTGGTACAACCAGAAATTCCTATGTGGAAATGGGAAAGAATAACAATGGATTTTATTACAAAACTACCCAAAACTGCAAACGGACATGACACCATCTGGGTCATTGTCGATCGTCTTACTAAATCCGCACATTTCATTCCCACTTGAGCAACTGATAGTATGGAAACTCTTACAAGGTTATACATCAAAGAAATAGTCTCTCGACATGGCGTGCCAATATTTATCATCTCGGATCGTGACAGTCATTTCACATCCAGATTCTGGCAGTCATTGCAAAATGCTTTGGGTACTCAATTAGACATGAGTACAACATATCATCCTGAAACCGATGGACAAAGTGAAAGAACCATCCAAACACTCGAAGACATGCTACGAGCTTGTGTTATAGATTTTGGAAAAGGATGGGATAAACACTTACCATTGGTGGAATTTTCCTACAATAACAGTTATCATGCCAGTATCAAGGCAACACCATTTGAAGCACTTTATGGTCGAAAGTGCAGATCACCTGTTTGCTGGGCCGAAGTTGGAGATGTTCAACTCACGGGACCAGAAATAGTTCATGAAACCACTGAAAAGATCGTACAAATTCGTCAACGCTTGCAAGCTGCAAGAGATCGACAAAGAAGTTACGCCAATGTAAGGCGAAAGCCTTTAGAATTTCAAGTTGGAGATCGCGTTATGTTAAAAATATCACCACGAAAAGGTATCTTTCGATTTGGAAAACGAGGAAAGCTTAATCCCCGATACATTGGACCATTCAAAATCCTTGAACGGATTGGCCCAGTGGCATACAAACTTGAGCTTCCCGAAGAACTCAGTAACATTCATAACACTTTCCATGTCTCAAATCTCAAGAAATGCTTATCCGATGAATCTCTCATCATTCCAATGAAAGAACTTCAACTCGACGACAAACTCAACTTTGTGGAAGAACCAGTGGAAATTATGGATCGTGAAATCAAGCAACTAAAACGAAGTCGTATTCCCATAGTCAAAGTACGATGGAACTCTAAAAGAGGACCAGAATTTACATGGGAACGCGAAGACGAAATTCGTGCCAAATATCCTCATCTATTTTCTAATAACTCATCTAAGTCCAATTAAATCTCGGGACGAGATTTCTGTAAGGATGGGGGACTATAACAACCTGCAATTTTCATCAATGTAATTATCCATCTATTAAATTAGATGCAATGTACTATCTATCTATTGTACATGAACTACCTTTTTACGAGGAAATTTTTTCCTTTACTACATTCTACTGTGTAACATTGTTTACATAGCAAACTAAAATTAACGGGCTCACACAACCTACCTATGATAATCTTATCTACATATATGTTAAGCAAACATCATAACATGATAAGTCAATAATCTATTATCCATTTTATCATATACATTATCTAACTAATATAGTTTTCATAACGATATTATCAAATGAACATAAACCATTACTGTCTATGTCTAAACCCTAATGTAAGCATCTAAAATGAATGTACAAGTAATCAAAGCTCATGTACAAGTTATATAACATCCCATTTGAATATACTTCCTCACCAAAATAAGGTACAAGTTCTTTAAAGCATAATGTACAAGTCATTAATGTACAACATCCAAAATAGCCGTTTTACCTCCGTTTTCCTAAGAATCTTGTACAATCTATCAAGTACAAGTTACAAGAAAGGCATGCACTTCATTTACATTCTATAATCATCCTCATTTCATAAGATTTCATAAAATGAAACCTAGAAACCCTAACTCGAGCTAAATACTACACCATGACCCGTTTCTTGATTTTTATCCATTGTAAACCCAAACCATTTCTCAAATAAGTTATAGATACTTAATTTACAACATTATAAGTCATGTTTCATCATTTTAACAATAATGTACAAGAATTAAACCTAGAAAACCCTAAACGAACCCTAATTTCAAACCACGACCCATTTACCTATTTTCACCCATTTTAAACGCAAACCACTAATCAAATCTTGTTGTAAACCATTAATACAAGTCTTATAATCTTTAATCTATCATTACTAATCAAATGTACACGAAAATAACCAAGAAAAACCCTAGTTCGAGCCTTGTGAACCCGCGACCTCTTTTTCTTGCCTTTTGACCCATTTTAAAACTTCATTTTGAAAACAAGCACCACAATGATCAAGCTACTTTCCTTCCAACCAGCTTACAAGCACCTCTCCTAAATATCTAGCTCATTTCTTAGTTGATTAAGAGGCTACATCACCTCCCTTGGTCCCTAAGTATGCCGCGGCACACCACCACCATAAACAACCTCCACATCACTCTAGCTACCACCATAGACCTCCCATGTCATCCTTAGACCTCCCAACACAGCATCTACAAGATCATTACACCTTGCAACTCCTCCCTTGGCCTCCAAGACTCGATCGAGTATAAAAAGGGGACATAACCCCTCATTCCAACTCACACCATCATTTCTTCTTCTATATCCATCAATGGCAGCAAATCTCTGATCAAGGAAGTCCCAAGAGTCCCAAGAAGTAGAATACAAGTGAAGAATTGAAGCCTTGAAGCCCCGAGACCCAAAACCTAGGCGTACGAAGCATTTCTACCCATTTCGACCCATTTTCGACCTTCAAGCCTCAAACCCAGGTTCTATAAACTTCATACCTGCTCCTATATCCTTATAATGTTCATATGATTGTGTTCATACTCTTATTAAAGCTTTTGAACTCAAACCATGCATGTTTTCTCAATTTTGATCCAAAACCGAACCCATAAACCCTAATTTCTTGTTTTTCTTTAATCTAAAAGTTATAATGCTTAAATATTGTTATAATCTATCTTAACTAATGTTATTATAACCACTTTATCAAGTCTTGAAAGAATTTGAATTAAAAACCTACGCGTTTTCGTTTTAAAACCCTAATTCGACCCGTTTTGATTTCTGGCTTAACGAATCATTAATTTAAACTTTTGTTACGTTAAAACATCTTATTTTAGCTTATATTAATAAGCTATAACCTGAAAATATCTTTTGGAATGTTAAAAATAGCTTGCATGCAAATTTGGACTAGTTTTGTAATTATTTTCATGCAAAGGGGTATAAATTGTAACTTCTTGAAATTATAAAGTCCAAGGGCTGAAAATGTCATTTTATGAAACTTATAACTTCAAGGGTAAGTTTTGCCAAGTTTTAAAGTCAAAGGATTAATTAATACTCCCTCTGTCCCAAAATTATTGTCCCCCGACAAAAAACACACAATTTAAGAAAAATGCATTTATTACTGCTTTCGCTTTCTTAATTTTTGACAGAATGACAGTTTTATCCTTAGCTAATTAATTAAAGTCTTCTTTAAAGTTTGTAATAATAATTTCAAACAAGGGTAATATAGTAAACTTGATCAAACTTCTCTATCTATTTTTAGTAGTGGACAATTAAATTGGGACATCTCAAAAAGGAAAGGTGGACAATAAAAATGGGACGGAGGGAGTATATACTTTATATATTAAAAGGACTAGTTTTGCAAATGTTTATAAATCAAGGGTATAAACTGTCAATTTGATATTCTATATAAAATAATATATTTTTATAAAACATTATAATCTTATTGTATCACAATACTAGGGAATTTCATGTGAGGGGTTCCATTTGGGTATTTGTTTTGACGAGTTTGCTGGGTTTACGATTTAAAGTGCCCTGACTCCTCAAACAATATTGCGTGGCCTCTGGATTATGATAGCCCGAACGGTGACACAATACTCCATAATAATTCAATCAAATACCATTAAAACATTCTCAAAGTTTTAGAGTACAATCAAACTAAGACTTGACATATTACCCAGGTGTGTGACGGAGCCGTTACTCTTATTTCAAAAACTTTTGCCATCAATCAGATTCTCTATACTGTTAAGGTGAGTTCATAGCCTCAATTTTAATCTCTTTAATGTTTTCATAAACCCGTGAGGGGGATACATGTTATAAACTGAATGCATGTATTTTTCTGTATGCTATCCTGATTAATTGTTGCTTAAGTCCCTATTTTGCCATTAAGACCCCATTATCATGAACCGTTAATTACTCTACGGAGTGAGCACGAATGCTGTGAATAAATCTATTTGGGATTGGACTTCCCCGTTGGTGTACCTATACTATCGGTAACCAATAGCACTTCATTTGAATAACTATGCGGGTGTTTTGGCAAAGGCACCCGTTGGGGCAATTATTTGTGATTATTAATTATCCCAAGGCTTCGGTGTCATGAGCTTAAAGCAATAATATTGTTTTACAAACTTCGGGTGTATAACATCGTAGCCCACTACTAAACTTGCATTCAAACTATTAAACTCAAACCTATGAATTTCACTCAACCATTGTATTGACTTTTTAGCATGTTTATCTCAGGAAATTGAGCAGCGTATGGCATGGAGTGGCTCGGGCATGAAGATGGCTAAACTGTTATCATTCAAACTTTTGATACTAGATTTTGGGACCTCTCTTTTGTAAAAACTCTGATGAATAAATGAATGATAACTAAATTTTCAAAAACGTCTCTTTATGATTCGTTTTCTGTGATTATGACTATTGTACTAAGAAGTAATACCCCAGATTAGCTTCCGCTGCTATATGTAAAAATGGGGGTGTTACAAGTGTGCCCGTAATGGTGATGTGACACTCAAACAGGTTATATTGCCTATTTTAAGGGTTAAAGTCATTAATTACTAACGTATTTTCAAAAATTTCCACATCTTACCAAGATGGTGATTTTAATATCGTTATTACCTTCCAAACTTTATGTTTTATGCAAAAGTTACAAACGTTCTTAAATGTTACAATTTTTAACTGGTTACCAAGGACTAAAAACTCACACGTCACATATTTTTACGTGCTTTATTAAATTTTGATTTTTTCCCCACGTATACACCACCTCACCATTCCACCAAGACTTGTAAAAACAACCACTGCCCAGATCTAAATCCCAATTCCTCAGATGCTACAAACCACAATAAAGAAAAACCCATCTTTCCTAAAGATCTTAAATTATAAAATACGTTGGTTTTAATTCATAAGATCCACCACTTACAAAATCCCATTACCCAACACTCTTATCTCATCTCCACAAGCTTGATTACTCATTGATGATAGACCCAACCCAAATCTCACCGCAAAACAAGCTAAAGAAAAGATAGGAGCTGATGATGCAGTTCCAGTCAGTAAGGTTATTAAACTTTCCAAGCTCAAAAGCTCCTACAAGCCCTTTGAAGCTAAGAGAGAGCTTTGTGATTCTTATGATGTATTCTTTGCTGACAAAAGGGTTGTTCCTTTTTTGCCGAAGTTGTTAGGGAAGTGTTTTTTTAGGAGTAAGAAGTTGCCTTTAGGTGTAGATTTGAGTCATAACAATTGGAAGGAGCAGATTGAGAGAGGGTTTAAGGTTGGTTTGTTGAGTTTTGGGAGTGGGACGTGTAGCGTGGTTCGGGTTGCGAGGGTGGGTATGGAGAAGGGTGAGATTGTGAAGAATGTGAATGCGGATGTTGATGGTGTGTTAGGAGTTTGCATTTGAAGTTTTCTGGGTCGGTGGCTTTGCCGTTGTATCTAGTTAAGCTAATTCTCAGATGAGTTTTGTGAGCTTAAAGATGAATTAAGTTGGATATGTAATGTTTATACTAGGGATTTTAATAGATTTTTTTGTTTTTGGTGATGATAATGGAGGAAGAAGATGAAGATGGGTGAGGTGGAAAAGTCAACGAAAGTCAACTTCACGTGGAAAAAAATATGACGTGGAAATTATGATAATTACATGTGTAATATTTACCGGTACAAACAAGTTTGGAAGGTAAGAACGATATTAAAACCACCATCCTAGTAAGATGTGTAAATTTTTGAAAGTACGTTGGTAATTAATGACTTTAACCTATTTTAACAAGTCATAACAAGTTTCATAGGTAATCCTGGTATTTTTCAAAATTCATTACCTAACATTGGAATTTTTTGAAAGTACATTACTTATCCGTGAACATAACACTTTAAGTAACTTCTTTAAAATAGAACAATAAGGTTTTGTCTTTTGTTGATCTTATACCGCATGAAAAAGGTGATTCATTCCCTTTTCTTTTTGAAGGCAGAACCAAATTTGTTGCAAAATACAGCAAAACACACCACCATGCCTCAAAGCATGGCATGTTAATTTACTCTTTTTAGGCCTTGCAATGTCATGTGTAATAAGATCTCTCGTTAGGTTCTCTTTCGAGTATTTATAACATTGCCGATTCAACTCTTTAATACTACTTTCATCTCAATATTGTTGTCCAAATTTTCTTTCGACTTTATATTGAACTAGTTTTGTTTAAAATTAACATATTATCCCTAATCAAAATTGTTATTTACAAAATTAATGAAAACATTAGATAAATGCTAAAGGGTTAAACTAAAATTTTGTGACTTTTAAAAGTTAAAGCCGTGATTAGGGGTGGAAACGAGCCGAGCTGAGTCCGATCATGTCAGAGCTCAAGCCCGGCTCGTTTAAGTATTATAAAGCTCGAGCTTGAGCTCGGATCGATTTCAAGCTAGTCATATTTTTTAATCTCGAGCTTGGCTCGTGGTATGTTATACACGCTCGAGTTCGGTCGCTTATATGATTTAGCAATGAAAAATTATAACTTTAGCTCAAGTTCGGCTCGTAATATATCTATTTTGAGCTCATTAATAAGCTCGCCTATAATACAAATGCAATTTTTATATATGTTTAATACTTAAAATATTCTAGTGTTGTTTATGATCGCGAGCCCAATCGAGCTTTTTATGTAAAGCTCATGCTCGAGCTCAATTAATAAATGAGATACAACTTAGGCTCGAGCTCTTTAAGCTCGGCTCGTTCCTGAGGTTTTCACGATCGGCTCATTTTCCACCTCTAACTGTACTAAATATATTTTTATCTTATGTGTAATTTCTTGTGAATAATAATACTTTTGGGACATACGAATTATAAATTTATCGTTAAAAAAAAATCCAGAATAAATAAAAATATTCAAATTAACATCTAGATTCTAGACACACAATGTGTAGCATTAACTACCTTTCATTACAAATGGATACACATCACCATCCCAACTCTACTTCTACACAAACCATTAACTACCATTTAAACTTTTTCCCCTGTTTTTTAAACGAAACCCCATAATCAAACAACACTCAAAATCCACTAAACTCATTATATCAAGCTCCAAGATTCACTTAATCACTAATGGCATCAATACCCTGTTCTCCAAATTTCATTTCATCCTTTAACAACTTTACAAAAGCAAATAAGACCCAGTTTTCACCATGTTGCTCTGTTTCTTGCTGTTTTGGGAATGATTTTGGGAAGTTGAAGATGGGGGCAGCAAATTCAGGGGTTTTTGGAAGTGGGTTTGGTTTGAAGGATGGGAATTCAAATGCGGTTTCGTCGAGTTTTCGATATCGGTTTGGGGTGTTTGCTATGGCTGGAAAAACTATTTATGATTTTACTGTAAAGGTATACTTTTTTTAGTTCTTTTTTCTGCTACCAAATGTCGTAGTGTTAAGGTCGTCGGCTTTCAAACAAGAGTTCAAACCTCGCTAGGTGTGTACATTTTGGGTTGCCAGGAAAGGGTCAGAAGTGCTCCCGGGATTAACCCGGTGAGGCTGCGTATATCTGAGTCAAAAAGACTTGCCTTCCTTGGGTAACCTGAAGAAGGAAAACCACATCCGTTTATAAGATAGTAACTTTGACTCAAATTTTAGTATTTCTCTTAGATTTTATGTAACCTTATCCCAGGTGGCCTAGTGGGGGGCTCAAAGGTTCCAAAAGACACCCGGGCTCACTGGGTGAACATCTTGGGATGACTAGGGAAAAGTCCAGAACATAAAGAAACTGGGTACGTATGTTAGTATGGTTTACTAAATACGATTAGTAAAATGACTTTGTTACTTGAATAATGTTGGTTATAACTAGTTTCATATTATTTCTGAAGTACCCAGTATTAAGGAACAAGCAAATAAGATATATTTAGTGTTCTGAAATGGTAAATTTGGTATAATCAATATATGGACGGGGAAGTACGAATTTTTTTGAGCTTTTATGTTTGGCAAAAGTAGCTCGCGTTGTTAGGTGGAGCGGGAGTTTAGCCTTTATGTTTAGTTGCGAGCCAGAGCATTGTTTTTGGCAAAGTAGTTGATAGATGGAGAGTGTACAATGGCATCAAATGTGTTTATTAAGAGCTCCGACCCTAGAAGCTAATTCTAGTAGCTTCTTTGTTAGGAGCTTATATTTTCAAAATAGATGTTTAAACTGTTTTGTATCCAAACACAACTTTTTCAAAAGGATGAGTATCTAATGCTGAATATATATGCTCAAATTTTAATCCAACTTTTAATATACACATGTGTTCTAGATTTTGATTCATATAGAACATCATTGGATATAATAATGGTATTTTAGCCAAGTCACTTTGTTTTGACATGATTGTTCTTCGATGCAGGATATTGAACGAAAGGAAGTTCCTCTTTCCAAGTTCAAGGGAAAGGTTCTACTAATCGTCAATGTTGCATCACAATGGTATTTTCTACTTCAAAATGCTCATGAAAATAAATGCATGTAAGACGAGTTATATCTATCTAACTTGGATTTTAACTTTTTGTTTAGTGGTTTAACGTCATCGAACTACTCAGAGCTCACTCAAATTTATAACAAGTACAAAGATCAAGGTTAGTGATTATAAGATCCAAAGTTATTGTATAATTCATGTAATAATTTTTTTTGATTATTTCCGTTCATATGGTTTACTCGAAACTTATACTGTAAGCCAAAGTAAATTTTGTAAAACTGCAGGTAAAATAAGTTGCAAGTCTCGTAGCCAAAGTAAACACCTCTACTGTGGTTTACTGTTTTAAAACTTGTGAACCTTGTTACAGGACTCGAAATCTTGGCATTTCCATGCAATCAGTTTGGGTTCCAAGAACCTGGTTCAAATTCTCAGATTAAAGATTTTGCTTGTACACGGTTCAAAGCGGAATTCCCAATATTTGATAAGGTTTGTTGAGCTTTTCTCTACTTAACGATGGATTTCAAATTCGAAACTGATGTGGAATCCTTTAGGTTTTGATAGAAAAAATTGACAATTGCAACAAACAAACACAATTTTTGGTGTAAAAATTCTTACAATTTCCACCTCAAATTTTAAATTTAACAGTACTTTGTTTGACCCCTGAAGTCAAACTTGTATCTATGGGATAAATATTGATTTGGTTGATTAGAAAGACTGATATTGTTACGTCTCAGATCGATGTGAATGGCCCATTCACCGCCCCAGTTTACCAGTATCTCAAGTCGAGTAGCGGAGGACTATTGGGCGACTTGGTAAAATGGAATTTTGAGAAGTTTTTGGTAGACAAAAATGGGAAGGTTGTCGAAAGATACCTTCCTACAACTTCCCCTCTCCAGATCGAGGTACACGTTACTTTCTATAACGAGTTCAAAACTTCGCAATAATGACACTTTGTTTGCAACAAATAACAGGATTCACTTTTCTTCCTTTGTTGCAGAATGACATAAAGAAGCTTGTTGCAGCATAATATGATTACACACTCGAGATCCTAGAAAAATACATTGCATTTACAAATTTAAGATTTTTTATACGTTGACATTGCTCATATTGTGACAGAAAACAGAAAGTACGTATAGCCAGAAACCATCGATTTGGTTATGTTTCTTGGTATTTGTTGTTATAAACATGGACATAAATCGCAAAGTTTCTGTACTTGATGGATCCCTCCGTTTATAAGATCTTTTAACTATGCCCTTGTTTCGCATGTCCAATGATCCTTAATGAAAACTCTCTGCTCCAAGTTCATCTGTTTGCCTAAATGAATCAGTGATCATTGATCTGCTAATAGCCTAATATACACATACAATGATAAAAAGAAAACAAGTTACGCTGTATAATAGTTATATAACCAGTTTACATATGATTTGAAACGCTATAGAGCCGATTTTTTGTCGGATCAAGAAAAGCCTCCACAACTCAACACAAACTGTACTCCCCACTAGGCTCTTTCATTAACTGATAGACATATCAGCTAGTCCGCCATTTTTTTTTTGACAGAAAAATCAGGAGATGGCTCCATGTGCTGTGAGTCGTTATTTGATTTAGGAACACTACTAAAGTTTTTCAGGGGGGGTTATCTTGACGTAGGTCTGCCTCTGGCCTAGATTAACATAAGTGAAATGAAGTCTCTATCGCTCTACTTAAAAATCAAATATGAAACTTCATACTATACACCTTAAAGTTCATAGGACGAAAAGAGATTTTTTTGAGGCCCTCAGCCTGGTGGAACTACACATATTTCACATTATTTCAACGTACTTTCTAAGCCCCAACGCGTTGATGAATCACATACGTTTCAGACTATTTCAACGACTGAAATGAATGTAAGAATACGTAACGAAAAGAAAGCTAAATATAGCATTAGCCAACAAGTCCTTGTTCCGGAAATTTCCTAGTGTGCGACCATGAAAAAAAAACTTGTAGAAGACTTGTAACATTTGCAAATGGGCGATGTAGACAATCACATTGAATACATCCATAAGTATAAAAGGATAAAACGTGACTAGATTGTGCATCTACAAAAGATAATGGATCTCAAAGCTATTCAGAATCATAGGGTGTTTGGAATTGATTAATTTTTGAGTAAACTGCAAAGCCATCCTTGAGGTTTGTTAAATTTGACATTAATCACCCTGTCATAAACTATTGGTAAATATCCTAGCAAGCCAAATGTCTTACAAAAATCATCCTTTATGTGGATGATATTTGCGAAAAGTTTAACAAATTTTTTTTGCAAAAATCATACTTCTAAAATATAAAGTGTCAGGCATTTAACCTATTAGGAATGATACTAGCTCGCTACTAATGCCAAATTTGACAAACCACAAAGATGGTTTTTGTAGTTTACTCTTAATTCTTCTACTTCTGCTCAATAAATATTATACCTTATATATTAACCATTAAGATCGTTCCCCCAAGGTGCTTTTAATGCATCCATTAAACACCCGCCCGACCCGATTTCTTTTGATAATGCCCGTTTCTCTCTTTTCTCTCCACTATCTCTCATCCTATCTCTCTCACATCTCTTTCATGGCTGCCATCTGGATTCCATTTTCACTGATGATGTGAATACGTGTCGTTTTAGGGATCTCTCACATACACCTCTCTCTCTCTAAAACATAAAACACACAGTGGTTGTGCCGATGGTGTTCTGGATCTCTCTCTAAAACACGTTTTTGTAATCGTACTGTGACAATGATGACAGATTTAACCTTATACAAGGTATTTTTACCCTTTGCATGATGTTTCTTTCAATTATCTTAATTAATTAGGGTTACGGTTTTGGGTTTCCTGATAATTATGTTAATTGGTGGCTTAAAGATCGTGCTTTTGGTTTGCTTAATTAATCGGTGACTTAATTAATTAGGGTTACAGTGATGGTGGTTGTCCTTCTTTTGAGGGTTAACTGAGTTACTTTATGGGTGGCCAGACGATTGAACACGTATTTTGGTTGAGGGAATGACATTTATTCCTGCTTAATATTAGTAGATATGGTTCAATGTTGATTATACTTTCAGCCTATATGCTTATTCGATGCCACCGATCCTTTCGTTGCCATTATAAATGGCGTGTGACGATAGTGACATGTGTGTGACGATGATGATAGGGTCGTAAGCTGAGGTTGTGATGAGTTTACATGGCCTTCGTTACATTTGAGGTTGTCCGCAACTTGGCGGGGCAGCCTGTTAGGCTTGCAGCCATGACAGATGTATCCTCTTTTTCACATGTAGTCCCTTATCTGTGCACGTGCTTAAAAAATGAAATATTGATTGTAATGTTGTATCGGGTTCAGAGTTTTGTACGTTCGCTGTTAACGAGGTTGTGATGAGTTTCCACGGGCTCGGCTAAAGTTGAGATCGTTCGCAACTTGGCGGGGCAGCCTATTAGGTTTGCAGCCATGCCGGGTGTATCCTCTTTTTCACCTATGCTGCCCTATCTAAGCCGAAATTATGCCTTTCCCCTGCGTGGTGAGAGGAAAGTTCCTCGCTTTTTTAAAAGAAATCAGGCCAGGCGGGTGTTTAATGGATGCATTAAAAGCACCTCGGGGGAACGATCTTAATGGTTAATATATAAGGCATAATTTGACATTGGTAAAAATGAAAGAGGCCATGATGATGAAATGTAAATGTAGGGAAAATTGATGTTTGGAAAACTATCTTGGCTAAGCAATTCAATCTCTTTGGCTTCGTCACGATGTCGCTGATCTCTTCGTTGCCGCTATTCATGGTGGGTGGCGTTGGTGGTCGGTTGGTGATGTTGGTTAGCTTAGGTGGTCGTTTGTTTGAACTAATGCTTATTGGCTTATCAAGATTTAGATATAGGCATGTGAGGATGGTGATTATAATTGGTTTTGTTGGGTATTTGATATCTGTATAACTTTGTCACATATACGTGGCTTCAAAGCTGTTGTTGGCATTGTTGTTGTTGTCGTTTATCTCTCTCTCTCTCTGGCTGCATGTCCGGTTAGGTGATCTTGCCATGGTGGTTTCGTTGGTTTTTGGCGGTTGATGAGAGTATATCATAATATGATTGCATACGCTGATTTTTTGGTTCTTGAATGGGATTATTCGCTTTGGGGTTAGTAAGTTCTTGATTTTGATTAAATTTTGTGTTGGCCCATTTTTGGTTTCTGTTGGTGATTAAATGCATAAAAAACTCCAATTGTGATTCTTGGGGTTTTTATATGTGATTCAGTTAATGGTTGCTAGAAGAGTTGTTCTTTTAGGTGTGATAAATTAGGGGAAAACATTGCTCTGGCTGTGTAGGGTGGAAGGATGGTTGAGTGCGAGAATCTTTCGCCTCAGCAACCTCCACGAACTGTCTTTTTTTGTGTGGAACCCTATGGTGTCTTGCGATGTTGAGGGGCATGATTTATGGACACCTTATTTGGCCCGGCATCCACGCGTAGGTTGTTGCATTTTCTCAAGATTTAATTTTGAGTTTGTTTATTGGGGAAAGTTATTGATGGTGCGTTTTGCAAATTTCCTGTTGTTTGATAATATTATATAATACGGGCGATGATGAGATTTGTCTGCCTTTATTGTTTTGGTAAGCGTAGTGTGTCGAAACCCGTATCTTGGCGGGGCGACCACGTGGTTGCAGCCATGGCGGGTTTTCGGTACCGCTTCCATACTTGCAGGCCTGAGCCCTCTTGCAAAAGGGTATGACCATACTCGCAAGCCTAATCTTCCATGCTCGCAGGCTAGAGCTATGGCTTTTTTGAAAACAACCCGGAGCACACCTTTTGTATAAATGTAAATGTAGGAGAGTAAGAGAGATGGATCTGCACCGATGTAAAATGGGTGGTTTAAGTGGAATATTATGTGTTTTAACGTAATGATCACACGTGTTTAAGCAATAGGTTACATTAAATACTGGGTCTTGATATGGTTTTAGCATAGCAAACAAAAAACGGAGTAGCATTTATGAGGCACTGCTTGCCTTATCTATAAATTTACAACGCTCAGTTGCATTTGGTTACGCTTGTTTAGATTAACGAGGCTATGATGAGTTTACATGGGTTCGGTTAAGGCTGAGATTGTCCGCAACTTGGCGGGGCAACCTATTAGGTTTGTAGCCATGCCGAGCGTATCCTCTTTTTCTCGATTAGTCCCCTATCTAAGCCTCATACTTGCATCTAAACGGGTCAAATGGAACGGGTTGAAAATGACTAAAATGTTTTTAAATGTGTGCCTCTTTACGCGCTCACGTACCGTTTCATATGTTGGTGGTCTTTCAACTTTCGGAAAGTGGAAGGATGTCAGAGAGTGAGGACCGCTTTCCTCAGCAACCTCCACAGGCGCACACATACCATAGATTTAGAACGATGGTAATATCAGTTGTAATACTACCCTTTTTGCATTTGAACCAAGTTACGCTTCTTATGAGACGAGAATTGGATTATAGGAGGCTGTGATGATTCTCGGTGCATTCGATTAAAGATGACATTGTTCGCCTTGGCAGGGCAAGCTTACTATGTTTGCAGCCATGGTGGATGTGTCCTCTTTTTGTTATAAGGGAACATCTGATTAAAGCTTTCGCAAGCAATCCCAAACAGTCCCGATACGCAGTTCTAATAAGCAATCCCAAACAACCCCTATTTAAATGTAAGACCTGTTTGAAGTTGCTTATCGAAAGTCCTTACAAGGGCGGTTTAGGATTTGTTACTGAAACTAGGCATGACACATACATATAAACGACCTGGATCAGGTTCTTACTTGAAAGCTGAAGTGTTAATAATCGGGTCGCCATATTATGAAGTTAGTATAACATTTTGTTGTTCTTGGTTTCATTAAAATGACATTTGAATGGTGATTAAAAGGTGAAAGTTTATGCCGTTTGACAAAGAGATACACTATTTTTCGGACATGTGATGCCGAAAATCAATATTTGGGATCAAGTAACATTTGAACTTTAAGGTGAATAACTTTTCTCCAGTATTTTCAAACCGCACAGTACTTATTCTCACTTATGTCTTAATATTTAACCATATTTTATGTTGTCACTGGAACACTTTACCATTTATCTAAGTATTTGATTCAAAGCTAAAACAGAAACAATCTTCAATTTGATCACAGGAGGAATAAACATATTGAGGCCGCAGTCAAACAAGAAATCAGTGCTCACGAGCCATTTTAAACTATTGGGTTCTCATCATCTTGCACAAAAGAAAAAGTGTCATGATTTTGTATCTGATCATCGGCTAATCGAATCAAATCACCTAATTACTGGTATATCTATAATCATAAATCTAAACGTTTCACTTTTGTGTTTCGGATTGGTTACTAATGTTTTTTGTATCTTGGTTTTGCTATATGATTGTTGCCATGTTTGTCGGTACCTACCACTACTTATTTTGCTTATTGTCGTGGTTAGTAGCGTCTCTTGATTTAGGCTATTCTTATTTGTTTGTTGCCATATATGAGTGCCTTTGTTATTGTTTTTATGCCCATTAGCTGCCATCTTTAGTAGTGTTTGGAATTATAACATACTCCTAGGGTAAGTGGGTAGTTTTTAGACTTTTTTAGTGCATTGCCGTACGAATACGTTTGTCCAAATAAAACTAAGAGGAAGTTGGTTACTAAGTCCACTGGTATTGGTAGCAACATGTAGTGTTGAAGGTAACGTAGTTGGTCCGGACCTTTGTCACAACGTTGGTACTGTTGGTTTGAATATGTCTCCGAATAGAAAACGTCTAAGTCAATCGAGTTCAGCACCATCTCGCGACTCGGGGTTGCAACTGCTTGAAGTAACACATGTTGGTCCAAATGTCTTTCCGAGTACATGTGTGTGCCAGTCGACTTCTGTACCGTCTAGCGACTACAGTTTACATACATCTGGAGTGTCACCTGCAATTGTGACACCCCAAGAAATTCCGTCTAATAACTTAGCCGTTTCCGTTTAGTAATTTGAATTTTTAAAGTTTCATTTAGCTTTTACGTCTAACTGGGAAGTTGTTTCGTTATTATCTGAGAATCGTTACCGAGCCATTTCTTCATCAAGAGCAACTTGATATTTCTTTTTTAAAGGTGCTTCAGGCTCAATCATTATTGCTTTGCCTTTGTCTTTAGTCTTTGAAGGTTTTGATGCTTGTGGAGATGATGTTGTTGTTCTGCATTCACTTGGCTCTTGAACTACAACCCCTCTAGCCTTGGGTGTTGTAGTTGTTGTTGTTGTAGCAGCAGTAGTAACAACTTTAGGTTTAGCTGCTTTAATAAGAGTTTGAGCCAAAGTTATTTCATCAATAGTTGTTGTTGGAGCACTGATAGTAGTAATTTCATCAATCTTGGTAGCAGTAACTCCTTCACCAGCAGTAGTAACTGGAATTATAGGGGCAACACTATCTTCAACACCAATACTAACCTCTCTTTCATCAACCTTTGCACTCTGCTCTTGTTTCTCACCAACTGCCATATCCACAATTACCTCATCACCATGAAGATCACCTGTATCAAACATTTCTACATCATCTGACCTCCCCTGGGTTTCATTAACTAAAGAAACTTCAACATCATTGTCAATGTCTTTAAAACTCCTCCCCTGTTTGGATGCATCTTCCTGAGCACCCAAACTATCTTTATCCTTAGAGGATTCAACCCTTCTAGATTTACCAACTTTCCTTAATCTTTTTAACCCTGTAGTTCTTGATTTCTTTTTTCTTTTCTAACTTTTAGACCCTCTTCTTTAAACCAACAATCTCCTTTGCTTGAGCATCCTTTACCTTCTCTAAATCAAGAATCTATTTTTGTAAGTTGGTACACAAAATCATCAATTCTGTTAGTTGCATTCTATCCTAACCACTGAGAGGTGGATCATTAGAAGGTATAGGAACACTATCATCATGGTATGTCTCAGCTTGAGGAACTTTAGTTTCCTTCCTCTGTTTCCTCCTAGACTATTTCTTATGAGGTCTAGAGGATGATGGTTGAGTAGTAATGGGTGTCTGTTGAGAATCAGTAGGAATGCCTAAATCTACACCCTCTTCTTGATTAGCTTGAACCATCATTGTTGCAAACAGAGGTGTTACTCTCCTAGAAAAGTCTTTTCCTTCTCTCTTCATATTGGTAAATATTTTCTTTGTGTGTGAGGGGGTAACATAAATCTTTTTGTGATGTGACATATCCCCAAGCTGTTGATTGATAAACACTTATACAAATCATAGATACATTAGAAATTTGACCCCTCCCTCTAAGTGCTTTACCATAGCATTAAAAATATACTTGGACAAATTAAGTTTTTGGTTTGTGGCTAAGCATATGATTGCAGAGGCCATAGTGCTACTGAATTTGTTCCATGCAGTGGTCTTGGCACTTAGGCATTACGTAATGGTATGAATTAAGAACTTCCATTGTAGAGAAAAGAAAGCTTTATAAAATGTAAGCCTTTGAGAAGGTTTTTCATACCCCGTCCTTGCCAGCTCTTCAAAGATAGTAGCAGTTGGCAAACAATCAGTACCACCTGCATCTTCTAAGTGAAGATCACTTCTAATGCTTATCTCCGTGATGATCACCTTTTTTTTATCAAATAGGGCTTGTAACTGACGTTCACCATTAACAGTTTTTGCATTTGCTGTTGCCCAGAACTGTTCAATGCAAGATGTGTATATAGTAGGATTGACAATTAAAGCATAACGGATTTGATTAGCATTCTGAAAATCAATAATTTCCTGAAATCCATTACTTTCAGCGGGTTTTTCCAAGAATGCGATCATGTTGTGGGTTTCAGCAAATTGCAGGGTCAACATTGTGATGGGTTTTGATGATTAACAATGAAATTAAGTTAGGGTTTACGTTTAGAGAGTGTTTGATTGATTGAAATCGAATAAAGAATCGAATGAAACCCTGAATCAAAGTATTTATAAAATCACCCTCAACAACATTAAATTGAACTGACAGCACTAAATGATGCCTAACAGTAGTAAGTAACTCAGCAGCTGTAACTCAACAGCATCAACGTAAGCTTAGAAGCATTAATGTATACCAACAGTAGAAACTTTATGCTTAGCAGCATTAAGTTATATTACCAGTATTAACAGCATTAACTTCAATTTCTTTCTAAAAAGGACTTCTATCATCAATGAATTCTTCTCACAAGCTCTCTTTCTATTTTTCAGCTCACAATTTCTCTCTTTTCTTTTCCTCACCATTTCACACAGTTTTGTACAATTTGCCATCAATTCCAATAGTTTCATATTGTCCTCCCCACTTCTAAGTGTGTAACCTCTTGAGAGAGGTGGATCATTGGACTATTTAGATGTAGTCTCAAACCTAGTTTGAGCATCTACACCCCCAATATGGTATCTTGGCACCTGGGACCACTACCTGAACCAATTCCCTAAGGACTTGATCCATTAAGTGTTGCCATGGATTGGGTCTTATTGATGTTACCACTTTCCTGCTCTGCTTCTAAGCTAGAAGCAGTAGTGGCAGCCCTTTCCATTCTGTCACCCAACTCCTTATGGACAGCCTCATCACCAACCTTTTTCAGGGGGACCACCAGACTGAGGTACCTTAGTGTCCCGACCTCTTTTTGACTTGCCTGACAGTTTTAATCATGACTAACAGTTTTAACTAGCAGTCTTAAGTATAACTAGCAGTACTAATTATACTTAGCAGTATTAATATATTCCTTAACAGTTTTAACTCTGTCTTCAATAATTATACAACAACATGCCTCTATTCATCACAAGCACACTAGAAACGACTAGATAGACATGTGAGAATTCATGAGGATCCATATTTATGCATAACCCATGAATAAAAGTTAAGAACTGTTAAACCTCCCCTCAAATAATACTTCAGAGGTCAGCAATCAGCAGTATCTCTTATAGCAAACTTCACAATTGGTATCATCAAATTTAATCATACTGCTTGCTTATCCTGCAAGTGTTAGTCCAAAACCAAGAAAAACACAATCCAAAGCATTTTCTTGTTTAGCAGTATTAATTTTGACTAGCAGTTTTAACTAACAGTATTAAGTATAACTGACAGTACTAGTTATACTTAGCAGTACTAATGGATACAACTAACAGTACTAATCCTTTATAAAACTTTACAAAGACATAAAGAGATTTAAACATTAAGGATTAAGCATTCCAATACTTGAGACCAAGTACTGAAACCTTCCAGCATCAAAACCTTTTGTAAGAAGATCTGCAACATTATGTTTAGTATCAATTTTAACCATTTGAATTAACTTTTTAGCATTGCAATCTCTTATAAAATGATGTCTAATCTCTATGTGTTTTGTTTTAGAATATTGAATAGGATTTTCAATAATGCAGATGGTACTGTTATTATCAATGTGAATCATAATATTCATGAAATTATACCCATAATCCAGCAATTGGTTTTGAATCCAGAGTACTTGTCCACATCAACTAGCAGCAGCCACATATTCTATAACACCCTGTGTTTTCAAGTCATTGACGACGTCAATAAATCCACAATGTACCTTTTGTATTGTACGCATTTGCTTTAAATCATAAATGTTAAGCTAAATCGCGTAAGCTAAAAATTAGCGTTCAATGTAAACGGGCATCAAACAATTAAGTGTTTATACCAAGCAAGGTTTATATAATTATTTTGAGAATAATTATTAACTTGTTCATTTTATTTTTATCGGATACGTAAAGTGTATACGTTTCGCGATAAATTGCGTTTAGGCACTCCCGGAACCACCAAAACTTTTCTACGCTTCAACAAATACCCACATTTATACCCAATACATAAAATTTACTCAAATATATCATGTATAGCTCTATTATGCCGAAATTCTTGCATTGGATACAAAGTTATACAAGTGATATAAGAAAAACTCTTCCATTTGGTCAAATGAACACCATACCTCATTAAAGCCTACCCATACCTTGTCTCTTTGACTTAGACCATGACCTAGACCATTCCTAAGACCTTACCATGTTCCCTTGACCAAGACTTCTCTTATATACATGCAAGTAACTAGCTAGTAACACATAGAGAACAAAAGACTTAGAAAATTTTTCACAAAAACCCTCTTTTGGCTCCTTATAGCTCACGGCTCACATAGGGCTCCCAAGCAAATCCATACAAAATTTTATACAACTCATACACTCCTATACACATCCATTATAAGATATTCTAAGGTGATCCCAAGCATTGGCT